>WEIT01017018.1:294021-316083 GCA_013389985.1 Dryoscopus gambensis | reverse complement strand
CCGTGCTTGCCGCTACACAAACAGACGGAATGAGAGGAGATGAAAGGCTCCACTTAAACTGTTCCTAGAGGGCAGATATTTAACATTTTGCTGGGTAGAGCTGTGACTGCCCAGACTTGCATGCAGGGCAGCAGGGTGGATGAAGAGGGAGTTTCTCCACCTGCAGGAAGAGGTGGGTGGGATTCTGGAACACACGTGGAAGTTTGATNGTTTGATCCCTTATGATCTGTTTGCCTTGAGGGGACAGGTATTCTGGAGATGTAGGGAGTTTGGGACTCCTGCATCACACTCTGTTTCAGTTCCTGTGTCAGCTTACAGCTTGCCTTAACCTGCAGGACTGAGGGACGATTAAAGATTTCTTTTTGCCTGGAGAGCAAGAGTGAGAGAGAGAGGTTAAATTTCGAGTGGAAAGCTACCAGGCCCATCCAAGAAAATGCTTCCTATAAACAATTACCTGTAATCATTTGGTGCTTTTTTCACTTGACTGGAAATTAGCAGGAATGGATGTTTTTGAAGGCAAATCCTCCAGTTAAAAGCTGCCATTTTCTTACCACATTGGTATTCCTGGAGGATCATGTTCCATAGGCAGCAGCACTGACTATTTTTGATCCAGGTATGGTGGCTTTGATAAACAACCTTTGACATCTTTTGCATTCTGCTCAGATTTCTGGATGTTGAAGGGAAAACTATCCTATCTTACATCAGTATAGCAGATGGTATTAGGATTAGATCTTGAGTATTTAATAGAGCACTTGGCTTCAGTGTCATTTATGTAAATCCTTCAGCTCTTCCCAAGTAAAAGAGAAAAACTGAGTGAAGGTCCATCCCCATGTGATGTATAAAAGTGTGCTTCTGTTCTGCAGCTTGCAGTTTTGGGTATAAATTAAGATACCTAAATAAAGATACCTAAAGATCTCAGCCCATCAAAACTTGCACAGATTTTTTTAAAATTAATAAGATTTAATATTTCTTAATAAAAGGGATTTTTGTCATTTGATTTTGGTTGGTTGGCACTGGGAATGGATTTGACATGATGTAACATGCCCACATTCCTAACACAAATTCAGGTATTATTTCTTTGTGGGTATGTTAGTGACACTTAAGATGAAGTTTGAACACAGAAGATGTAATTTTCATTGACCGTATCCCAGTTCCTGCTTTCTAGCCTGTAGTAATAAGCAACTTATTTTAATGCTTATTTTATTTTCACAGTTTATGTTGTCTCTAGGAAGTTAAGGTAGGAACTCTTTGGAGGGAGATGTTATCAATCATATAGTTTCTTGACCCTTACTTTCTGATCTGATTTTGCAGAAGCAGGCACTACAGCTTTACTATGTAATATGGTCTGAACTGAGATAAGTCTTTGTGGGTGGGTTTTTTAGAATTCTATTTTATTGCAGGATAAGCCTAAATTTTCATGACTGTTGGAACAGCCATAAAAACTTGACAGAAATTGGAGATTCAGGAAATTAAGCCCATGCTGTTCCATTTGTCTCGAGATTGTACAGATGAGTTTCCTGCACCAAGCCATCCCCGACCCTGCTGAGCTGTAACACAACTGCCACTTTCAATACTGGAGATACATTAATTCTATTCTAAACTATCTTCCACTTCTAAAGCCGAAGCAGAACTGGTACTTCCTGCTTTGACAGGCTGCTCTGTAACAAAGTCTTTCCCAAGTGCGTGGCCACTGTGGTGCAGAACACATGCAATTCTGGCTACTGAGATTCTGATGACAGAGAATGTTTTAGACCATTTTAATACCAGTGCAGAAAATGCTGCTCATCTCAAACCACAGGGAAAATTCATCCTATCCTGCAGAGCAGATAGCCCATTATAAACAGTGCTTCTGATTATCTACGTAAGGCAAAGCCAACAAGCTTGTGGGGTGGTATTTTGGGACTACAGAGAGATAATATAGACTGCAAGATGAATACGTTTTCTGGTCAGTGTTTCAGCCATACCTGCAGTTCATTTGAACTCTGCTGAAAACCCATTAAACAGAAGTGTNATTTTTTTTCCCAGCTCCTTTTTATGTGAAAAAACAAAGTTAATTTGTCTGACCTGGCAAATCCATTCATAATTTGAATTACTTTGCTTGCTTGAGCTTCTTTCACATATGTCCCTCCTCACCTCAAAGTGGAAAAAAACTCCAAAAGTGTCTTGATTTAGTATGTACAGACTGTGCCATGACAAAGGCACTGTTCATACCCAGAGCATCCTCATGTGGTTATCTCTCTGCTCTCTCTGATGTAGGCTCTGTTCTACCTCTGTGCTTCACATGGCTGCTCTGAACAGAAGTGGCAGGTGGGAAAATGAACACATACTATGTCAAAGAGCATCTGGTCTGGGAGCGAGCAGACCATGCTCTTTTTACCACCAGCAAGAAATGATTATTCACAGCATGATTCTTCTGAGGTTAATAAGGATGGCAGTAGAAAGCCAGACTCTAATTTGAGTTTTTTTGATTGACTCTTAATGATATCTCACACACTGGTCAGTGGCATCCAATAAATGGCAGGCACTTCTGACCTTCCTTCCCTTTCTTGTTAAGTAATTTCAGCCATATAACAGCAATAAGCCCAGACAGGCAGTGAATTTCCTGGGTGGTAATTGCATTCCTTTGGTGGCTCAGATCCTCACCCTGCAGCATCCAGACTCACAGCACACAAGCCACGTAGCTGACTCCACTCTGCAGTCTTTTGGCACCTGGGTGTTGCACTTTCAGAGTGAGAAGGGCAAAATATTATGCTGGTTTAATGACTCTGGGTTTAAGTACAGAAGTGAGAAGTAGATAAGTCTGATTTGACATATTGGCCTGCTGCCAAATTAGCATCGTGCATTTTCACTTTAATGTGCTTCACACAAAACTGAAATACCAGAGTGTCATTCTTTATTATGTAGGCCTGAAGCATATGTTAGCAAATTTGCTGCCATTTCCCTCATGGTTTCTTTTTTCCTCTCATATTTTTGGATACTGGTTGCATGGTTGGATTTTTTCAATAACGTTTATTTACACAAACTAATTAGACTTGTTGCTATCAATAGCCTCTAACAGAGCTCTTAAGAACAAACTGCACTACAAAATTGACACCGTGTCCTTGTTAAATCAACTCCTGCTGAGTGGGCCTGATTTACATATTGATTACTTCCCTTTCTTGATTGCCCTTTTTGCAGTGAAATAGTGGGCGGGGAGTGGTGGGAGCAGAAGTGTGGGAGAAGGGAATGTTGTGTTCTAGGTTTCACCAGCGAGGTTCCCAAGCTTTGCCCTTGAGCAACGTGTGCCGGGCCCGACGTGCAGCAGGACAAAGGGCTCCTCACCACCTCAGAACTTTCCTTTCTTCCCCAGCTTGTCCGCTACAGCTCGGAAGGCGTCCTGCAGCTGGGGCCGCTGGGCTCCACCGCCTTTCTGCCCGACTCCAAATGCCTGGTGGATGACGGCAAGGGCAGGACACCCACCCTCAAGAAGTGTGAAGACGTCCTGAGGCCAGCACAGAGGTTCTGGGACTTCACACAGGTGTGGAAGAGTTCAGAAAGCCTTGTAGAGATAAATTGGAGAGGAATGGTGCTCTAGAGGGTATTTCGTGAAAAACGAGGAGGTCTTTGGAGGGCTATGCCAGGAATTCCCCCCAGTACTTTTTAGAAATAGTCAAATACGTTTTCCATAGATTGTGTGCTACCCAGGAATATTCTTTCATTATTACTAGAAATTTTGAAGTATGCTTTCTAGGAATTTTTATATATCTTGTCTTGGAGTATTCTCAATTCCTGTCCTGATTGTCAAGAGCATGCTTGTAATTGTTTACTGTCCAGGAGTTTTTGCATCTAGAACTTTTCTAGAATTTTTTTAGCACCTTTATAGACTTTTTTTTAGATCTAGAATCTTCAAATCATTTTTAAGGCTTTCAAAAGCATTACTACAGTTTCTGGGATTTCCTATTTCTTGGGCTCTGTAGGGATTCACTAGTGCTTTTTAGAGATTTTCTAGTGATTTGCGGGGATTTTCCCAGCAATTCCTAAATCTACAATTATCAAGGAATTGTTTTGGTACTTTGTATGTATTAGCTAGCTTCTCCTAGGAATTTCTAGCACTTTCTGGGGCATTTATCACTTGATAGATACAGAAATTTCCATGCATTTCATAATGTTTTTTAAGGATTTATAAATCTAGCACTGGTTTCTTCTTAGTCTGTTCCTTCCTCTAATCCTTTTTTTTTTCCTTCTTTTTTTTTTCCAGAATGGTCCAATCATCAGCAGAGACACTGGCCGTTGTCTAGAGGTGGAAATGTCAAAGGATGCAAATTTTGGGCTCAGATTAGTTGTACAAAGGTGCTCGGGGCAGAAATGGATGATTAGAAACTGGATCAAACATGGTCGACACTGACTGTGGGGCTGAGCTGCCTCTCCTGCTGTTGTCCATTGCTCAGTGTGCCATATCTTGTGAGGCATTTGTCCTAAAGCAAATTAGTTTGAACTCTCAAGAGTCCTCCATAGTTGGGCATTCCAAGGAAAGAAAGAAAAAAATGAAAAGCAGACACACACATGCCCTGTTTGACTCTTCCTCACTCCAGCAGATGATGTGGGAAGCTTAACAAGTTTTCTGTTGATTTGGAAACCTTGAGAAGACCAGAACTCAACAGGAAAGTGGATTCCTTAAGCTCTCCTAGAGGAATTGATAGACAGATCTTTCTATGCTGAGTGCAAAGGAGACATCCCGATACTGCCTCATAAAGAGAGTTCTCTGATGGGTAGCTTTTTAGCTTTAAGTTTTGGACCGGTGCACAACTCCTATGGTGAATAATTATGTGCCTTTTTTATTGTACTTCGTATAAAAGAGGACTGGAAAAATCCTACCTTTTCAGCATGTCTGGTTCGTTGTACTAAACAAGAAGATCTGTAAATAGCACTGGGAATATATTATAATATATGATACATTTCAAGGTTGATTGTTTAGGAGTCTCTCTTTCTAAAAAGAGACAGTTCTGCAAATGTTTACAGGTGGTTCTCAACCTTCGAGCTGCTGGAAAGCAGCATTTTAGAGACCTCTTCTAGTTAGACACAGGTACATGTTGAATAGGTAAAGTAGCCACATGCTTCGTTATATTGCCACGTCTTACATTTGATGGCTGTAGAGGCATCACAATTTAGCGCTTGGATATTTGGCTCTTCCGAGGCAGTAAATGTACTGGCAGATGGATGGATTTCAGGAGGCCTCAGCTGGCCCCAAAGCCCTGAGTGCCTGTGGGTCCCTGTCCTGCAGGTCACTGCTGTGTTGTTCCAGAGACTGCCTGGAACAAGGATACTTCTAATTCTGGAAATACATTGACTGGCTTAGGTGCCATCTGTGGAGCTCAAAAACTTGGATCTTCCATTTTGTTTCCCACCCTGTGAAAATGTCAAATGTGAGCAAATACGCTTTGTGAGCACTGTCTAGACAAATTTCCTGAACAAACCAACAAAGTCTTTTCAGCATTTGAAAAACAAACACAAGCCTAGTTATAGGAAGGCAAAATAGAGCAAGAGGTAGGGAGCATATATAAATACTGTTACTCTGAAATATAAATATTTTACTGTAGCTGACCTATTGGCAGCATCTTTGTGAACCTGAATTTAATAAGGTATCCAGTGGTTCATGCAGGATCTGTGCATCTGGACAGAGCAGTGACAAGGTCTTATCCAAAAGGCTGTCAGAATTGATGACCACTGTCATCAGCAGGTTTTGGATGTGGGTCTGTGGCACACAGCTTTTCAGTACAGATGATTTCGGTCATACTGAAGGAGAGACACAGATGGTATCTGTTAATTTCACTGTTTAATATTTTATAGGGGTTTTTAAAATTGTTTTGTTTTACTGAGCCAGGAACATAGGTAATTGCAGTCACTGCGGTACCATGAATCTTGGTGATCTGCTCCTTGAAGAGCTTTTGCCATTCCTATTTCAAGGCATGCTGAACAAAATTGAATGGAAACAAAGTTAATTTTTCAAGGGCATGATATGTGATAAAATATTTACTTTTAACATGCAAAATCCATCAGTTCTTTTCAACTCTTGAGTAACATCTAGAAAGCGTATTGCTGTATTTTGCCCCAATTTTATTCTTGAAACAGAGTGTGCAAGATGTAATACAAAGCCAATTCTCCTTCAGTTTACTTGTGGCTAATTGCTGATCTTTATTCATGTCACATGGGTCAGGTTACACATGAACATACACAAAAGAATAATTCTGGGTGAGATTCTAGATACAAAAATGCTTAAAATTCCATTTTTATGGTAAGTTGAACAGTGTAATAAGACCTGCAGGGAGAATAGCATCTTTAAAAAATCGAGCAATACTGTATAAAATCACGGACAATCTCAGTTTTCAAGCCTTCCTGCAGGTCGAAAATATGTAGGAAGCTTCAGGCTAAATATAGATTGGAAACAACTGCCCTGCATTTAACCTCCTTATGTTAACCTATCAGACAATTTAAAATTATATTTACCATCTATGGAGCAGATGTTGAAGGTTTGGTACAGGAGTGAGTTTGTGAGTGAGTTTTCATCTTCTCTCCAAATACAATTTCCACCTTTTAAATTGTATGGAAGTTGTATTCTCCTTTTTTTTGCTCTGATGGAGTTTTACTCCTTTAGGGAGGTGAGAAGGCAAAAGAAGGAAAAGATGGTTTTATCAGGTGAGATTTAGAGGAATACCAGGTTTTAAATCTGCTCTCCTAAAAGGAGTCTTGCATGTGCAGTTTAGGAGCTTTGAAGCTGAGAGGACCAGATAGATCTGTGTTTACTGGCAAAGATTTCAAGGGAGATTTCAAACCTTCACTCTTGACACCACCATGATGAAAGAGAATTGGTTGTCTTGGAATTTTGCCGCTCGGTGCAGAGCATGTGACCGTGGCCACACTGCCTGCGAGTGGTCAGTCCTGGCAGGTTCGAGTGCCAAGGCCACCGGCTGCAGGAGGCTTGCAAGACCCAGACTTAGGGTATGAGAAGGAAAACAGGTTTTTGTAGTAGATAAATGGCTTTGAGATTTACATAATAATTTAGAATAAATCAAATAACTCTTAAAAGGTGGCTTTTATGTGATTGTCATTTTTTTAAGACTTCCTGGAACAATTCCTTATATTTGCAAAACTCATCGGTTGGATTAATTTTACTTTAGTCTTTATCTGTACGAACCACTGCTTTGGCTGTGGTACTAACATGGTGACTCTGCATGTGAGAGGGTCTTAAACATTCTCTCATCAAAGGTATAATAATAAAAAAGACCTTGAGTATTATCTGTTTTAACCAAAGTCTATGGTTCTTTTGTCAGTATTTCACCCCTTAGTATAATCTGAAATTCTGCTTAAAGGTGTTCAAATTCAGTCTTGTTTCCCACAGTGCAGCATTCTAGATCTCATGAAAAGTATTCAATGAAGTGTAATATGCCTTGTAGAGAAAATTCAGTTCAAAGGCTTCATATGCTATTTTGTTTGATTTAGATTATGGAGCTAAATACTAGGTCATAGGACAAAAGAATAGAAGGTAAGAAAGACCATCAAGTGTAACACACTGTTGTCAAAGGCAAGCCAGGAAAAATCTACTTTTTAAAGCATGTCAGGGTCCCTAAAAATTAGCTTGAGTCCTATGATAATAAAAAGCCCTTTCTCTTTTGGGAGCTACAAACTGTTTTCCAAGCTGAATTTAATTTTGCTTTGGTTGCATCTATTTGTTCCTTAGCCAGAACTGTCCTCTAGCCTTACTGGCTTGCTGGTTCCTGAGGCATGCTAAGCTCCAGTGGGAAGGAACCAAGAGAAAAAGTTGGTGTTGTGGAAGGACCCACTAGATTCCCCTGCAATCATGTGAGATCTCCATTGTGCTCACCCACCAGAACTGTTCAGGGCTGTTCCACATGCAAAAAACCGAACTCAGGTTCCATAGAAGTGATCTAAAAGCAAAATACGGAAACAAACAACAGATCTTCATACATATTTTGAAAGTGTTGAAGCATTTCTCTCAATTGAATGAATAATTTGGGGCTCAATGTGTCTGAAGATGAAGCCTTCACTGTCCTTCATTTATATTCCTTTTCATCAGCCTATTCCTTTTTCAGAACGGTGATCTAGCAGACAAAAACCTCACTTGCCATGTGACAAGGGGTGTAATCTATCTGACACAGGACAGCTGCAATTTTAAGTACTTAAGCCAGAGCTAATAAGATTTAATGAAATAGCACCAGTCCTAATCTGTTCTTTAGATCAATTACACAGCATGTAATTCCTTTCGTATCCAGTATTCATTTGAAATGGTTCATTAACAGCCATACAAAAGTGCATTATGGCCTGTTTCAGGATCCAGGGAGTTGGGCTGTTAGAAGAACTGCAACAGAAGTTGTAGCTCACAGGGAGTTTGGCATACTATTATTCAGTTAGGACACAAATACCTTTGGTTTTTCATAAGAGGCTTTGGGAGGAACAACTACCAGAATTCACTTGATTGAAGGTGTTTCTAACAATGATATTCTATTTTTGCCTGCTGCTGTTTGACTGCCTGCTTCTTAATGCTGATCAAAGTCAATGGTAGAGGTCATACCACAGATAAATAGATGGTATTGCAAATTAGAAGAGCTAGCTAGCAGGCTGGACAGAAACCAAGGAATGATGAGGTCTTCACATGTCTCTAGATCTGGATACCACCACAGTAAACTTAATGCTCAAAAATTCTCTTTGAAAAGAATTCCAAACTACAGTGACCTCTTTAGTACGTTATCATGGATTTTTCAGAATGGCTTCACAAAATACAGTGACTTATATTACAAAAGCATTAATGACATGTAACTAAAGGTATTGAGTTCAGGGGTTGTCCTAAATAAAAACAGTGGGTTTTGGCCAAGAATGCTTACAAATACCCAGTGAAACAATATATGGCAACCTGCTTTTGAAAAACATCATTTCTGAATGAAGAGTGTCTTCAAAGACATGTAGAAACATTGATCTCTTTCCATAGTATTAGAGTTTCCTATTGGCCATCACCAAGTGTTGTGAAGTTTTCAAACTCTTTGTAATGTTTAATTTAAAAAAAATCCACCAACTAGAATGCAAGTTGTGACTGCAAATAATTTTTCATTATGTGGCATATCATCAAATCAATTTGTATTCACACTGGAAAAGTTAATAAATTACTATGCATTTTACTGCTGACATGAGCTGCATGTTTTATGATTGTACATTTGGACATGTGTATTAAAATTCAAAGATTCACACAAAGGAAAACTAGAATAACAAAGCATATGGGCATTTTGAAATTTAAATTGCATATAATAAGTTCTGAGAGGTAGTCACCACACACTCGTAAGAGACTTGGCCCTGAGGTGCACATCCAAAACTGGGTTGGTAAACAGTACTGTCATCTATATGGCCCAGCATCTCATCATTGTAAACAGTCAATAATTGGTGTTTAGAAGAATGAAATAGGACACAGGGAAAATGTAGAATGATCCTTTCACCATATATCTCCCCCTAATTTCTCAGGGTAAGGCCTTCCCAAGCCAGAGGCTCTACACACCAACACAACCATTAGATTTAATGAGGACAGTGGGCCTGTATGTATCCAATCCACTCAGAGCTCTGGATCTCACAACATCCTGCTGTAATAGATACACAATTGCTGTGAGTCAGTACCACAGCCTCTCATTCCATAGGATGGCCCCTAGTTCTCGTATGGTAAAAAGCTGTGAATAACTGCTGCCAACTCTTTTTTAACACCCTTCTTAGTTTGACCTCTGTCATCCTGTTTTAAAATATATTTCTGAACTGACTGTCGTGCTTTTTTTGTGTCACCAGCAAACAACTTTGTAACTGCAAAGCAGATGCTCTGTGTCATCTCTTGTGCTGGGTGATAGCAGGGTGAGAACCCATAGGGTTCCTGAGCTGCTCAGTGGGATAAAACATACATTGCTGGTTTTAACATTGATTTTGGATCTCAGCCAGGCTGTTTCTCCAGTGTGTATGACAAAGTTTGCAAATTTGTGATCAAGGAGAACAGAGCATCTGAGAAAGGATCCAACCCCTTCTTTCATACTTTCCTGCCCTGAGGCTCTTGCTAGGAGGAGGCCGTGCGGCACACAGGTTTACAGCCAGGTGACCAGGGTGGGACATGTGGCCATGTTCCTGACTCTCTTACACCCCTCTGGTTCAGCTGAATCAGCTGAGTGAGACCTGAGTGCCCAAGCTTTTTCCTTCCCAATTTCTGCTAGGACAGCGACGGCCTAAGTGGAAGAGCAGCCATTGATTCCCTGGCTTTCCTAGAGGAGGTGGGGTTGGCTGTAGTCTTCAGGTGGGTGACAATACCACCAGCCTCAGAAGAAATGGCCTGATACAGTCTTGGCAAATTTAGCTCCATTCCCAGGATCAGTCTTTGTGATCTTTCTCATTTCTTTGTGACTCCTCGCTGAGGACTCTGTGTAGAAACATTGCTCTGTTTCAAGCCAAGGCATTCTGTAGACCCAACCGCCTATTGTAGTCAAGCCAGCATTTCTTGGAAGGAGAAACATCACCTTTAAAGGTACCATATGCTTGCTAGAATGAATGTTTTGTGAATAATATCCAGCAAAATTAAGTTTATATAAATATTTTGTCAGCAGCTCTGCATCTAACAACATTTGTACTGCAGAAGTTATCCTAAGCATTCAGATTTTTCACAGTGAAGAATGTATTCTGTGAATGTAGCCACCCTTTTGTTCAATAAATCTTCATGAATAGACTGTGAATCATTAATATGTGCCTGTAACTGAGCACTGAGTGGCAGTGATAATGATTTTTCAGCCTATAATGGCTTGGTCATTGTTTTGTGTTGTTTTGGCTGTCTGTTGTTACTGTAACATAGTTGAGCACCTTTATTTGTTAGACTTGCCTTTGCATCCTGACTCATAACTGGCATTTAAAGCAAGGAAACAAGGAGGGGGGTATTTTCCTGTCTATAATATTGAGATAAAAGCAAGCAAACAAACAAAACCCTCTTTCTTTTTGCTAGAATTTGTGAAACATTCCTAACCTGTGAATTAATTCAAGAATTTATTTCAGTGTCTAAACCTAATTATAATCATAAAAAACAGTAAACAAAACTCATGCAAATTTAGTGCAATTTAGGTTTTTATGGACTTCATTCATCTTATCATAAGCTCAGTTTTACTGCTTAACCATATCCTACCATTTTCCTTTTAGGCTTTGTCTTTTTCTATCAATTATCCCTAATGTATATCTTCTTTCAGGTGTGTTTCTGATGATGACCTGTACTGTAAAAAAAACAGCCTTTTAACCAACAAAATTCTGTCATTTACAGAACTTAGGGGTAAAGCTGCGGCCAGCCAAGTGATGTGATGTTCACTGGACCATGCGTACAACATTATTTATTTTAGAAAAGCCAAGCAGAGCTTCCTGATGGCCTCTGCCTTGCTGAGAGGCAGACAGTAAGATGACTCTTTGGGTGGGCCCAGCTGGAAGGAAAAGTTCTTGAGGAACTCAGAGTTACAGTAACGGGATGAGATGGAAAGGGAAGGACAAGGCACATCAGATTCCCTTGAACTGGAAAAGTGGGAGTTAAGGAAAGACTGAGCTGCACTGTCCAGCCTGGAAAGCATGAACTGACGCACAGCAATTCACCTGGTGATAAGGCAAAAAGGTTCTTTACATGAATAACTGACCGTAATAAAGAGATTTTAATCAGGATTCAGGAAAGATTTTTCTGCTTTTGTAGTTTATTACAGTGAAATCTGCCTAATCTGACAGAGCTCCAAAACACACAGGTCAGTGCTGTAGTGTGTTAGCAGTGAAATATTTGGCAAAACCTGTTGAAATTCTCCATGTACTTCAAGCGCTGGCATTCTGAGCAGAAGCTGGTGCCACCTATCATCAAAAAGGAGGAAATAAAACAGCAAAATGATATGTTTAAACTGAAGAAACTGCTATTTTCATTGCAAAACTGATTGTTTTATATTAAAAAAAGCAACTAGCAAGATGTTGGGGCTTCTCAGGAAGACTCTGGGTGAGGTGCTGACCTGACCACTCTCACCCTGCAGAGGAGATCAAGGCTAGACAGATGCTGGATGTTCTGGTCTTGCTGGTCAAAGGGAGAGTTATGAGATTATAATCTGCATCAAGGGTGCAAATGCAAGTCAAGCAGATCAGCTGAGGTCCAAATCACCACAAGTAAGTAGTTAAATGTATTTGTGAATTTGAACCTAAATAACTTTTGCTCCACTTTTTCTCTTTTTAGGTGGTATAAGTCATTTTGAGTCACTCTTGCGAGCAGAATGTAGACTCATTAAAATGACACAGGTATTTTGAAAATATTTTTTCTTTTTCTGTGGAAAGGTACATTTGGAATGATAACCCTGTTGGAGTTTTTGTTCAAAATACTCAGAATACATCCTGGCATGTCCAAGCCGTGTTTTTCCCTCACAGTCTCAGGCTGTCATAATACGGAGGCCCAGGATACTGCATTGTGCCTTCTTTTTTTGCAAAGAAATGAAGTTCAAAGCTTCAGTGGGCTCCTGAGGGGCAGTGAGGGATTTGTGTTATGTTCAGCCTTATTGGAAAAAAAGTCACGACACTTTTCATCTCTTAGGGGCCTGCTTCATGTTTTGATCCCGGAGCCAAATCTGCCTTTCTTAAGTCTGAATCAGAGACCCTTTTTGCCAGCCAGCAGGCCAGGGTGACACAAGGCTTTTCTCCTTCTTTATGACTCTGTGTAACTATTAAACCTATTCAAGACCTCACAATTCTAATATTTTTGAAGTACATTTTTAAGTTCTTTGCCTGAGCACAAGTCAAAACAGTGGAATTTAGGTTGTCTTTCTTTCTTTTCCTTTGAAGTGCATTGATAAATGCATGGGTGATAAATGTAGTCTGAGGCAAGTGCACACAGCATCATCACATCTCACAGAATTGTTCTTTCATACACCAGCTGAGGATTCAGCTCAAGTAGAAAGCTGCTGGCTGCTTAGAAAAATGAGGCTCCTAATCCGTTAATTCGTGCCAGGCCTGAGGACTTCATGAAAACCTGTGGGTTTAATGTGCCATATATCAGTATCATCTATATATTACTAAGATACATTCTGAAAACTCCTCCTCCTCCTCCTCCTCTTGTTAATGTGCTGATGAAATGTGATTCAAGATAAGGTTCTGACTTACTCGGTGTGTAAATATCAGTGTGACATATATCACAGAGCTTTTATGTCACACAGAGGCCAAACAGTAGAAGAGCATCAGCACCATCATAATAGTGGAAAAGGAGATGACAAGCAAAAACTATTTTAAATGTGTTTTTACAGTCTACACCTCCACCATCCATCCCTCCCTCCCTTCATTCCCCAAGGTGAGTCTCTTGCTGCCAGAAGTAAGAATTTCTGTTCTAGCAATGTTTTGTTGTACCTTATCACATAAAACAAATGTTTTTCCAAAAGCTTTCTTACATGAAGGCAATGAAGTAAATCTAATCTCTAGCGTTCAGCTCAGGCTTACAGAAGGGCAAAGAGGACTCACTTTGGCTTGCACGGCATTTATGGCCTGCAAGAAGCTCATGGGTAGGAAAAGGCAGCATGCTGTTCTCTGTAGGATGTACCATCTGAAACAATTTTATCAGAAATGCTAGATAGAAATCTTAATAAGCTGGAGTTAAAACAACTGGGTGGTTTTATCTTGGAAGCAAAAAATAAATAAATAAATAAACAGTACATTTAAAATCCACCATATGCACAGTAACTTGCAGTTAGTAATTAAATTCTCACAACATCCTTCCACAGTGCCAGGCAGAGCATATTGGCTTAGGTTGGCCTGGTTGTCGAGCGTGAACTGAAATGATTTCTAACAGCAATCAAATACATTTTGAAATATGCTCATAAAAATGCTAGCTCAGAGGCTCAAAGCAATAATGATTCATGTATTAGCAAATGAACCTGTCCTCTGCAAGCTATCCCCTGAAACGTAATAAGGGGTCAGTCCGAGGAAAGAAAAAAAGTGTGTTTATTAAGATGTTGAGAGGTAGTATTTTGGGATGGGAGTTTGGGGTGACAACTATTCAAGATCTATGGATTGAGGTGTTGGACTGGCCTCCAGAAGCCAGTCTTTATAAAGGATGCCTTTATCAAATCTATATCCATAGAGGGATTTGGGAAATCTACTTGTCTGTCCCTTGGTGGCAGCCAAGGTAAGCTCTTTGTTCCCTGTAGGAGCAAGATTGGGACACAGAGAAGGTGAGAACAGCAGTCCTGCATCTCCTGTGCTGTGAGGCTGCTCAGGAAAGGCCTGTGTGTGAGACCTGGGAGATCTCAGATAAATAACACAGCTACCTTCCTCTACCACTTCTGGACATGTCCAAAAACACTCTGAAGAGATTATGAATTTTTAAAAAATAGTAATAATCTCCCCTGGAGTCTAGTGGCAGGACCAGTGGCTGGATACCCCCTTTCTTCCTTGTTTTGAGCATGAAACAGGGGTCAGATTCTCCTTCTCCTTGAATGCTCATCCCGTGGGCACTCAGAAGGGCCCACGAGGCTGGAATTCTGACTTGGTGAGCTACAGAAATTTGGGGACCCAGTCAGCCCCTGGGCTGGGCTCTGCCATCAGTTATTCCTGTGCTCTCAGGCAGAGTGCCATCAGTAAGGAAATGGGAACAAGAGAGGAGAAGCAGTGTGGAGAAAGAATCAGTAAGGACTCAGATACTTTATGGGAGCAGAAAAGCCTTAAATAAATATCTGCACAGAACCCCCACTGCTGGCATTTCAGATGATGGTCCATTTTATCCCGCAGGTTTTAATTTGTTGCCCGAGGCTGCTCAGCTAAGTGGCATTTAGTAACTCAGGGATGAAGGGGACAGCAGTGCAGCCTGCAGGCTCCAGAGAGCCGTGACCTTTCGCAGCACTGCATAGAAAACCTGCTAATCTCACGAGGAGTGAACAAATCTGGGCGCCGCGGGCAGAAACTGGCACTGCCACCGTGTGCAAAGGTGACACCTCACTGACCCCAGCCACAGCTGCCATCCTGCTGCCCTGGGGTGGGGCACACAGGGCTGTGCCCCAAGTATGGGGGCATGGCTGGAACCCACCGGGGGAGCACAAGCCCTCAGTGACCAGGCCTCCAGCAAGGGGCTGCTGAGGCCTTCTCCTCCCTATGGAGGGGCCGTGTGCTGCCTGGGAGCAGCCCTTAGCCGGGACGCAGCCACTGTCACTGTGTCCCTGTGAGGGGGAGCTTGGTGTGGTGCAGCTGCCCTCCCTGATGGCTGCTGCCTGCGGAGATGGAGGCCTGGAACAGATCCCACCGGGAGACTTCTGGAGGAGGGCCAGGAGAGCAGGAGCTCCCAGCCACCTCAGACCTTAGGGGAATGGGATATATGAGCTCCCAGCCGCCTCAGACCTCGGAGGGATGGGATTTGGGTGTTCCTGAGGGGCTGGAGGAACAGTCCCACGTACACCCCCAAAAGGGGCAGCATTGATGAGTGCTGTCTGCAGCCAACACCCGGCAGTGTCCGCGAGGAGACTCAGGGATGCTCTGAGCTGCTCGTTGGGAAAGCTGGAGGACCCTGTACAGCCTGTCCATCCCTGGAGGCAGAGCTGGCACCACAGAGCCAGACTATGGCCTCTGCTCAGCTCAGGTCGCTTGGGAAGCTGGGCACTGGGGTACAGGAGGCAGAACACGTTGGCACAGACTGGGTTCATTATAACAGCTCCTGTGTATTCGCCATGGGTTGTGGGTAGAGCAGTCTTAATACACTTCATGCACTGAATTCACTTTTCCTTTTCTAGCACTCAGATATATTTGTTTTCCTTTCTGAAGCCTGTGCATGTCTCTGTTCCAAATGCTATTTTAAAGTCTCAGGTGTAATATCCCTTTCATTCCCCTGTAGTGACATCTGTGTTCTTACAGGTTCTTTGGATGCCAAGCAACCTTTAATCACAGAAATCTTCATAAAATAAAATAAAATTCTTCCCTCTCCCCAAACATTCACGAGGGTTTCAAACTTTGGGACAACAACCTGATACTGGCAGAGCCTGGAATTTTCTCACATGAGATGCTGCTGGGAGATCCGAGGCAGAGATTTAATCGGGACCAGGGGCAGCTATCATAGCAGGCTGTCATGCCTAGAAAACCTCAAATTACGTGCTAATTATCCACCTACACTGCCAGGGAATAAATAAATAATGACTCCAGCTTACTGTGCTAAAGATAATTCCAGTTGTAACAAGACTGCAGGCTGGTTTTTTTCCATGGTGTGTTGGAGGTGCAATAAGGAGGAAAAAGGTTTGCTCAGGAGGGACTGGGTGGGTTTTGAGTCCCGTGGGCTCTGGAGCAGCAGAATCAAAGCTCAGGATGGTCACTTTGGAGGGGGTGACTGCTGGTCACTGCCTGCCTCCTGAAAGGGATGTGTAATGATGTGTGGCCGGGTATCTGCTCTTCTCCACTCCACTTTCTTGCTGTGTAGTGTTGCATTTAATCACAGGAAAGGAACGCAGGTTCAGGCAAGCAGGCTTTGTCCTCACCTTGACCTTGCAAACAAAAGAAAATGCTGACAGGAAGATCCTTTTTGAGTCAAGGTGTTAGAAGTATCGTTCAGACCTGAAAATTTCTAGAGCTGTGATCAAACTAGATTAGGCTCATGCATGCGAGTGAAAAATAATGCCAGTCTTTCTTTCAAGCATTTGAAATGAAAGTTTGCTTGCTTGCTTCTTTAAAAACTAGAAAAATTAACACTTTTTCCATTCTAGGAGTTCTGTGTTTGCTCAAGTACAAAGGCTGCTGGCAATAAGGGAAAGTACAAGAAGAACTGTGAAATTAATTAAGTTGACACTTCAAGGAAATACCTCTATTGTTGCAATCCTCAAAAGAGAAGTATAAAGCAAACCTATGACATTTTGCCAAATGTTATTTTTCATGAATTAAGAAAAACTAGAGATTTTGCTAAACTCTGAAACCTGGGGGTTTGGTTTGATACACATTCTGAGGGTGAGAGCAAATATTTGTTGACCTGCAGGCAGCCTGGATGTATCTCTCTTTTCCTGTAGCTGTCAAATAATGAACTGCTCCTGGATGGCATTTTTATTGATGAATTATCATTAAGACTTAAGTTCAAAATGTGCCATAACTTCTTTTTTTGATTTTTTTTTTAAAGCACAGTGCATGCTATGAAACCCATACAAGTCAAATCCAGTTCTTTAAGGATCCCAGTCGTTAAATAAATATGAAGGCTAATTACCTCTTATTGTCCCTGTTTGGGTGTTTTCATCTCCTTTCCTAGATCTTCCTTCTCCCTGTTTTAAATTTGGAATAATTAGCTGAAGTGGTGAATTTTGTTACCACCAGGAGTAACTCCACCTGGATTTGAGGACAAAGGGAAGTAGGGAAAGAATGAGAAGTAGAAGCTAAGGAGATTAACATAGGTAAGAAACACTGACTATTCCCAACTTGCAAGTCATGGTTTAGGTGGAATTTTTTTGTTTGTTCGGGTTTGTTTTTCTTTTTTAACCCAAGCTATTGAGCATCGATACATTCTTCTGTATAAGCCTTTTTACTAGTGAAATTCAGAAGCCTGTACATGGCTCTGCTTCAGGGTAAATGATACCTGCTGGGCAAAACAGAAACCAGTGCAAGAGTTCAGACTGCAAAGCAGGGCAGTAGAAGCAGGGGAGTCTTAAGAAAGGCCTTGACTGCAGGGGTGAGTTTTTAGCGTGCTTCAAGTATTCGGAGACCTGGATTTGCTCTATAAAGTGATGAGAAAAATGGCCCACATGGGAAACCATTATTGATTGCTTCCTCTGCCCTTCAGTGATAAATATTGCATGACTATCTGCTCATCCTTTGCATTAAAGGAACAATCTGATATCCATTTGTGTTCTCTCTACTGTGCTGGTATGACAAGCTCTTTCCTAGTCTTCATAAAAGGCAAAACCCAAAGAGATTTCTTCTGAATGCTGGATGACAAATAGGAGAGTAATGCCTTCCACAGGAAATCTCATGTTGCTGCCATATACACTGTTAGGATTTTTTTTTTCCAAATTGATAGTGGAGAATATTTCAAAGCTGTTTATGTGGGGAATAACTTTATCCCTTGAATGTGTTCTCACCATTAGGATTCCCAGGTCAGCTTCTGAAAAACACTTGAAAATGTTTATTTTGTTTGCGTGCAAAATCTTCACCTGCAGGCATGCTCTCTTAGAGCTTTTCAGAAATATATTGACAGAACAAAAGCAAAACTCGTGCTTCCAAACCCCAGTACTCAGCTGCAAGTAGTGGGGGTTTTTTTCCCTTTAGAAAAGTCTAAAGTACCTTTATGATCTCAGTAAGCAAAATCAATACAATAAAATTTAGGAATTTTTTTGCTTCCAGCTGTTTAATCTTAAACCAACTATTACTTTCTTCTGCTCTGTAATTTTACAAATTGTTATGAACAATCCAGATTTTATATTTAAACAATATGACATAAAATTTATCAATTATTTCCACACCTTGAAGCATTAACAACTCAAAAGAAATAGGGCCTTGACAGGTTTTTGTTGAAATCTCCATCTTATGATTCCGCTACTTACTTTGTTATGTTTGAACTGTGCTTGTAAATCTTCACTCGTGGGCTCCTTTGGGTGAGGGACCTGCTTGACCTCTGGGTGGCCCAGCTCTGATACGCAGCTGTGACCCCCACATGTTTTCCTTTTATTGTTTCCATCTCCTGAGTTGCTCTGCACATTATGATGCCATTCTGGATAGGTTCTTAATACTGTCCATATTGATTTCCAGGAGATGAATGTCAGGCATGGTCCGTATGTCACTGTGATCTAGCACTGGCCAGCCCAGGTGAACAGCAGAGGTGAGAAGCAGTGTGACAGCACCACACCATTTCTGGGACCTGCTCTTTCCCCAGGACAGACAGCAGTTATCAAACCCTAATGAATAACTCAGAGCGTTTAAATAGGTGTTGGTTGATGGAAAGCTGCTGAGGAGTGGTGGGTAGGTGGCACTGTGCTTTGCTGTGCTCTGTTGGTACTGGTCCAGCTGATAAGAGATTATTTATTCCGTGCAAACCAGCCCAAAATGTAGCTGATGCATCAGTCCTTCTTTATGCAGTTCATTACAGCAGAATGTTAACAATGCAGAAGTGTTGAGAGTGTCTGACCCCTCTGGTGCAAAGTGGCTGCTTTGGAGGTGCTGACTTAGGGCAGCAGTGACTGCAGTCCCTTCGTGAGGAGCAGCAGCTGGTTGAAGCCAAGCATAAATTGCACTGGAATAGCTGCTCTGTGCTGCAGAAACCGCATGCTGGGTTCTGGAAATTTCAGTCCGCTCATCACTTTGTTTATGCCATTAGACAGGCTCAAGTTACCAGGTCCTGTGGAAAACTACTCCTCAACCTTGTCCTACTACCTTCTCCTGGTGTATGTCAACAGCAAAGTGGGGAAAATGCATATACTTTGTGAAGTAGTTTCAAGACTTCAGAATAAAAAAAGAGAAGCTAAAAAAAAATCCTCATAAAATGCTGTGTTTTGCACTTCTGGAGGCTGGGGGGAAACTTGTGCCTTATATTCATTATACATATGTTCTTTCATTTGGTTATTACAATACAAATATCCAGGGATGACAGCAAGGGAAAATCTTTCAGCTGTGTTAAATCCCAATGTGTTGTTTCATAAGGGCAAGGCATCAGCATTATTAGATGAATTTTTAACAGCAAAATATCATTTTGGGAAACGTTAGTTGAAAGAGAGGACTGTAATATTAAACTTGGGTTAGTTGTATCTTTTTATCTTGTCAAGACTAAGGAAGAAAATACTGTGCTTTCCTATTATGCCATGTAAAAATACATAATTTAGAAGGTTAAAAATACATTTGATTTCACTTAACATGAATATTTCTTTTCTTCTGAAACTGTTTTGCGGAAGATAACATTACTGAGAGAACCTCTGGTTTGGTTTTTGCAGCTCAAACCTATTCTTGATTTTCTTTTGCAATTGTTCTAAGAAAAAGTAGCACAGATGCTGTTAAATGTTCTGGAGTAAACAAGAGTTCGGTGGCACGAATTAAGACCTAATTTAAGCCAGCAAAAATATACCAGCAGGATACTGGGGGACAGGGAGCGGGGAAGAAAAGGAAAAAAGAGAGGGAAAGGGAAAATTGAGTTATGCTTCATGTATACCTATCAAGTTTGTTGAAGGGCAGAGCTGAGATGATGGAAGAAGAACTGTAGAATTTTTCCACTCTAAAAAATTGTATTAATAATTAAGTGATAAAATATTTAAACAAAAAGGAAGTGCTTGTGTTCAGACAGTGCATCACTTTGTCAGTGGTTTCCAAGAGGATTATTCCAGGATACATTTTTTAACCTAAGCTTTATTCCGGAGAGAAAAGGAGAGAAGGAATGTGAAGAGCCAGAAAAAGAGGATAACTTGGAGAAGCAAGTGAGGATTCCACATTCATGAGAGCAGAAGACTGGACCTTGCCTTCTCCTTTGGCATCAACTGTTGTGCTCCAGGCTGCCTACTCAGAGGTTGGTTTGCTTTACCACTTCCCTCCCTAAAGCATTTGCAGTCCCTGGTAGCTTTGTTTAAATTGTTTTAGGAAAGCTTTAAGAAAAGACTAAGACCAGGACATTCATATGAATATTTCTCTGAGTAATCAAACTTTGTTCAGTGGTGAGCTGTTCCCAATTCTCCAAACCCACCCATCATTTTTGTCATATGCTACCCAAACAGAGTTTGTTCTTTCCCACTGTCTCAGCAGCAGCTCACAGGGCTATAAGCACACAAATTTCCATAGCAGTACAGGCAAAAGCAATTCCTGGCTGTTGCATTTGTAGCTCTGAACAGGAAAAAAGCACTTACAGTTAATAATCATATTTTATTGTGGGACTAGCAGTTACAAAGGCAGGCTGTTTCTTCAATACTGCCATTTCTGAGCCATCTAATGAGAATTGGTTGCCATGGCAACCAATGCCGTGTTTTTTTTAAAAAAAAGGTAATTAAACTTTCTAAGTCAATTTGCTCTTACTTGTCAGGTTAGGAAATAGAATGTTGCTTATTGTTTTCTGCTGGAGCATTGAGGTAACTCGGAGGGCCAGCGGGGTTGGAGCTACCTGAGGAGATATCAACTATGCAAGTCCTATTGTTAATAAATTATTCTTTTTCTGATATGTGGCAGGTGTGGGAGGGCTCGATGAAAACTTGTGAATAATTCCATTCCAGGTCGATTGGTAGGGTGTTGCTAAATGGAGACATGAGGTTAAATACAAAGACTTTGCTTTGTGACCAGGTGAATGTACCAGGAGACCAGGATGCCATTGAGACAAATGTGTGTGAGAATGATACGAAAAGCAGTATCTTTGCCAGGCTGATAGTGGAATGAGACAGACATCCCTGATTCAAGCTCTGCTTGGTGCTGTCAGATTTATTTACCAGCCTTCATATGCTGTACAACATGGAGTTTATTTCCAAGGCACAGAATGCCCTAAGAACATAATGGAGGGAAGGGACCAAGCCTGCTCAATTCCTGCAAAACAGGGATCTGCAAAGTGCCCAGTTCCCTCTTCTGTAGCTTGATGCTCAAACACTGTTGGCTGCCCAGGGCATTCTCTGCTCAGAGCCAGCTTTGGGAATACCCAGAACATATGGGCCAGCCACAGAGCAGGATGGAAGAGTGAGGCCCATTTCATGCCTCCCTTGATTCTGCTTGAATTTCCTGAAGTCACTGTACGCATTTCCCAATGCCTGTCAAACCTCATCTTAAAAACTACAGCTGTCAGCCATCAGATCCTACGAAGTTTATTTTAGCTACACTCTGCTTGTGCCCTTTAGCTCAAAAGAGAATGAATCTCCAGCAGAAAATAGAGGGAAGAGCTCCTTAAGTGTTTTAAATTTTAACTGTGAAAAGGCTCTGCTTACACATCAGACAGAAACAACAACCCAAAAAGCTGCAGAAATTTTAAAGTATTTTGGTTCTATTGATCATGCTATTTGCTGTTCCATTGAACTGATATAAGACAACAGATAAAGAGATCTTTGTAGAATATTTGATATCCTGACTACTGTAAGACAATAGAAGATCCAAGCAAATAAT
>WEIT01017018.1:195651-285594 GCA_013389985.1 Dryoscopus gambensis | reverse complement strand
TGATTAGCTGCCAAGTCAATGCTGTTCTTTTGAAAAAGTTTTTTGAGGAGTATTTCCACTTTGCAAAATAGGGGTATGGTACCAGGTTGGCTATCATCTTTAGCTTCTCCTATGGAGAAAGTTGGAGATAATCTACCTCCAAAATATCCTCAGCCCTGGGGGAACAGCATTCATTTCATCCTTTCGCTGATTTTCTTTGCTGGTTCCTGGATAAATAAAAACATTCAAGTTGTAAACGTTACTGCTGATGAAACTCATTTTTAGTTTGTTTTGGGTTTTTTTCAGTCAATGTTTCTGTGAGTATTGTAACAGTCTCAGCTGACTTTCCGCCAACTGCAAAGATTACTTTAGTTGTTCCAGCAAGTTATTCCTGATTTTAGGGCTGCCAGTTACGTTTTGTGAGATGTGCAATTTGGATGGAAGCAAGATGGAAAGGCTTTAGATGAGAGCAGCCAAAAGTTAAAACACAAGCTTTTCATAAGTTCTTCCTGGAACATCTTGTTTCAGGGAGCTGCATTCCCTGTGGAATGAGGGGCTGTCCAGCTGCTGCTCAGAAGATGGATTTACTCCCATCTCTGCCATTTCCAGTGCAAATGGAGGCAGATGGTGCAATGGCATCTCTGGACCATATGTTCTTGGTTTGCTCAGTTGGTTCCTCCTTCGTCTGTTTTTGTAAGTCTGCCCTGGTTTCTCCACCTGCTCATTTGTGAAAGATGAATGGGCTCTTTGCTGAGCCTTGTCTGCTGTATTTCACTTTATTTCCCCTGACCACGCTTTTAAATGTCACTTTCTTGGAATTGCCAAGCAGTGACTTTTTGAGCATTTGATTCAAGAAGACCCAACCAAAGCAGCACAAGGCATTAAGGGTGCAGATGTCCAAGCAGTTGCAGAGTAGTCCTTTCAGATTGCTGATTAGCACATCTTTTCCCTGATGCTGGTTTAATTTCAGTGACTTTGCTGCAAGTGCTCCCAGTTTGGCATTCATTAATGCTTTAAGTCTAACTGCTGATAGATTGAAAAGAATTGATTGTAATTGTTTTGGGTGGCATTTTGCTTAGCTACTGTAAGTTGAGCCTGCCCAACTTAGGCATCATTAAGAAAAATCATATGTTCCATAAATATTTTTATTAAAGCTTTATTCCCCAGCTGGAAGACAGAATTACCATTCTAAGATAACTGACAGGCATGGTGCTAAATCAACATTACACTGTCAGGATGCAGAGAGAAATTTAGTCAAAAGAGGCTGTTCCTACCAAAGCACTCCTGCTCTATAACAAAAAGTAATGTGTATTCCTAATAGTGTTGAGTGAGCTCTTAGGCAAGTAATTTCTTTTAAAATTCCAATTAGGGCACATTGTTGCTGCTAAAGATGCTTTGTTTTACTCTGTAGCTGACAAGCAACATAGATGTGAAGTGTCAGTGTAATGGAAGCAAGCTGCTGAGGTGCAGCAGCAGGTTTCTGGTGGCCTGTGAGATTCCCTAATGCCCCTTTCTTTGTTCTTCTCTGTCAAATGATACCAATAAACAGCAATCCTGCCACAAGGCAAGTCCTTCCTCATCATCCCATTGATTTAAGCAGAAAAATGCATGTGAGAATTGGCTGAGGGAGTCGTGTAAAAGCTGAATCTGTTTGCTGTGTCCAGGAGCTTCTCTCCAGCACTGGTAGCACCAGCTGCTCTGGTACCTGCAGCCCTTGCTGCAGTGTAGTACCTGCAGAAATTAAACTCAGAGCTCTCTTTTTTAGGGCTTGGCTGCTGCTCTGTGACAGAGTTAAACACCTTTATCAGCTCTTTTAGTCGCCCTAATCATGGCTAGGTTTGGACTTGGGCATTCTTCTCACTGGCATATCCTTGTTATTGAGCACGTCCTGCTGCTGGTGGCGTTTGATCAGGTACTTGTGTCTGTCTTAAAACATCTCTGTTGTGGCTTTGTTCTGTGCCCTCACAGAGCCATAAAAAGGGCGTTAGCAAACCTTTCCCAGTGCAGTCAGAGCTGGCTGCTACAAACGTGCTTCCTGCCTCTGCCAAGCTGCAGGAAACCAGAGGGATGGACGCATGAAGAGAAATTGAGTACAACAAGTACCTGTCTGGCCATGAATCTCCTTTTCCCTTCAGTTTACTTAGGTGCATGACAGATGTTTACCCACAAAGATTGATGAGGAGGCTTATTTATAAAGATTTGATCTGGCATTTGAACCACGTTCATAATTGGGAACATTTTGGAGGATAAGTTGATGAATAGGCCCATTTGTTTAGCCAGGTAGGATGAAAAGTAGTTTTAAGGTGCAGAAGATTCATCTAGAAGGAACTACAAATATAAGAAACAGCTATTTGAGCTAGAGAATGGTGTCAACAAGAAAACACTAAATGTAAAAACTGGCTCTGGCTAAATTTAGACTGGAATTTGAAGACTTACTATTATATCATGGTTTAAATTAAATGTTTCTGTTTGGCTGGGTTTTTTGACAAAACTGAATTTTAGAGAAAGTTGGCTGAAATCAGTCTGAGACAGGAAAGCTCATGTGACACCAAAGAACAGGCTGCTATTCTTTGAAGCAAGTCATTCAGAACTTGCCAGACCATCTCAAGCCTCTGTGGGAGATGCCGTTAAAGCCAGAATTTTAAAGAACAATGCATAAATCAACAGTGATATTTCCAGTATCTCTATGATTTAACCAAATTATGTCTATGTTTAGACAAACACTACTTCCTCTACAGTTCTGTGATCTTTGATATGTTTTTATTTAAACGTGTTCTACTGGATACAAACTATACCTTTTCAAACTTACAAATCACAACCTGATGTTTGCTAAACTTCCTTCCCACCCCAATGAAGTTTGGAAGGCACTGTTTTGTAAATTTCAACCATTTCAGAGTATCTCAGTGTTGCATTTTCATATTGTTAAAATTAATGTGCAATCACGTTTTTCCAAACTCCCACTGTAAGTTAAAATGGACTTTCTACTTATTACAAAGCTCTAACTGGAGTTTTTTATGGTAAAGCAAACCTTTTCTCTGAAAAGTAATGTCAGTTGTACACATTTTCCATTTGGAAGTGTGGAGATGGAAAATTTCAAGAAATGACTAGCCAGCTTTCCCTACCATCCTGTGTATGAAAACCAATGGAGAAAATTAATCGGGTTTTATCAGCCCTGATGTACAGTGTGCAAGGTTGGAGCAAATATTTTTCAAAGGAAAACTCTTCACTGAGATTTGTTTTTTCTAATCTTCATCCATCACTCCAAAAGATGAGGAAAAAATAAAGGCTGAGATATGAATATCAAAATAATGTCAAGAGGATGTACTTGCACAGCAGTCCAAGGGAGGCTTTAATATGTTCCATGTAGATGATGATATATGTTGATTAATCCATATCACTTCACTCACAGATGTGCAGAGATTCCATCAGATGCTTTATTGCCTACAGAGGGAGTTGCAGTCAGAGTTCACCTGTCGTCTGCTCGAAATTTATTTAAAGAGGGAAAACAACAATGCTTCCCTGAAGAGCTGCAAAAGTTGAGGCTGGTTCCACATTCCCTTTCATGACAGGGAGCAGCCAGTCCCCTACCAATCATTAGCATCCTCTAAGCACCGTGACATCGTCTCCTGTTTTCCTAAGGAACTCCATTTTCCAAGATACAAGATACCGAATGGGCTGTGGGGAAAAGTGTCACACTTGCTGGAGAAGAGATTTCCTGCAGACCAGCAGCTGGGCTAAGGGGCAAATGTAGCTGCAGGTGGGGAGGGGAGTGCACACAAGGCAGGGAAGTTTGCAAGAGGAGGGAGAATGGAGGTGCACAAAAAGCGTGAGGCAGTTCTGCAGTTAAGTACAAGGCTCCTGGATCACGTGCTGCACTGATGGACAAAAGAATACAAGTTGTGCACAATCATAAAACCAGGGGAAACTATTCAGTTTGAAAAGGTATCATGACTTTAAGGCCATCTGGGTTAATTTAGTGAGGAACTAATTAAGTTAGTTTTGAAGAGGGTGAGGCAGTTCTAGGATGACCTTCATTGTAGGACCTCCTCATTCTACAGAGAATAATTCTCACTGCTTTGCCAAAAAATTCAAGGATTCAACTTCTGGTAACCCACTCTACTTCTCTTGAAGAAAACAGCCCACTTCTCTTTCATGTAGCTAGACAAATTAAAGCCAAAATAATATAGGGCATTTAGCTCCTGGAGAAGCCACTGTTGTTTTTCTTTGTGCCTTCTGGTCTCTGTACACACAGATCTTGCCTAGTGGGAAGTCAGACTGGGTCCTCATGGACCTGTCACGGAACTGTGGGGCTGAAAATTACCAGTTTTTTTTCTTCCCAGTCAGTCATCAATACTCATTACATCAATATTTCTTGTATGTTTATTACTTTCTCCACTTCTCTCATCTCTGTAAAAAGAAGAAGGGACTTTTATGAGAGTCATGAAGGTGAATGTCTGAACTGGCAGTTTCCTTTAATAAGCTCTTTTAAGAAGATTTCTTCTTGTAGTAATGAGAACTCAATAAAGATATTTTATGCAGGATGAGCAATTCTGGCTGATGGTTTCCACTAGGACAAAATGACCAGCTTGTTAGTTGATGATCCCACTCCAGAAGGAAATAACTATAGATTATTATACTGAAGTGAGAGAGAGACAAGGCTTGGTTCCCTGACACCTGTGAGTGGATAATCCAGAGAAATTTTTATTTCAGAAACAATGCAAACACAAGTGTTTCTTTTTTCTCGACTGAACCTTTCCCCATGCTTTTATAGCTGGGCTGGGGGTAATTTTTTGGGTTTGATTTTTTTTACTGTTTTGGTTTGGGGCGGCAGGGGGAGATTTTGTGTTTGTTTCTTTTAATTTGTTTGGGGGGTTGGGGTTGTAGGGGGTTTTTTCATGAAGTTTTTGTGTTTGGTTGGTTTTTGTGGGGTTTTTTCCCCCTTACCAGGGATCCACTTATTCCTTGCAGGTAGAGAAAACTAACTTTTCTTGCTCATAAATAATTTTCTTGTCATGGAGTGTCTAATGACCTCAAGTAGTCAAGGGCTTCATTTATATTCTGTAAGACTGTCTACCCTAAAGCTTACTTCAGAATTAAAATAATTATCATAAGTGAAAAACTATATAGCAAAGGCAAAATTTCAGATGAGAAGGAAAAAAAGGCAGTGTGAAAAACCTGTGTGTAAATAAATGGCTTGTCATAGATATAAATAACAAGAAATTATTCTTCTCTTGCCAGAAGGGCAAGGAATTACTGAAGCTGCAGATTTCATGATCCTTGTTCTCATACAAGGATTTATGTGAATGTAGGTGTACATATATATGTATGCAACTAAATTTATAGGCTGCCTTCCCATGGAGATTGGAGGATTAAATGATACTTGCTCCAGCTGAAGCAGTGTTTGGTTGTGAATTGGTCATGCATCCAGTCTGATTTGCTTGTGGTTTTATATTTGTTTTCCTTCTTCCTCCGTCCCCATCTCCATGGTTTCACTCCTCCTGTGGTACCCCTTTACTGCAGGCAGCATGTGTATGCCTGGTGGGGAGAGTTATATGGAATCCCATGGTTAGAAGCTTCTCTTTCCATGTCTCTGCCCTGTATTGCAGCAGAACTTGCGCAGTGTGGATGTAGGACAGTCGTGCAAGACACGTTCCTCTGTCCCTGTGGTGATGAGAGGAGGAGAGCCAATGGTTTTCTCTTCTTTGGGATAAATCCTGAGCTCCACCACTCTTTATTTTAATCTGTATTTTCCTGAACTGATGCCTCCTCTTCCTTTGGGACTGTGGCACCTCATACATGCAGAGTTATCCCCCCAAGTGCATCCTCTTCCCATTTTCTGGTGGAGCTGTGATTACTACACGGAAACGGGTCACAGAGCCACATGAGGCTGCTTGGAGTCATGCCCCCAGTAACAGTTCAAGGCTTGCACAGAAGTGCATTGCTGTCATCTAGTGATGAACAATGACAGGCTTGCAAATTAATTGTATGGATCACAGGCACAGCTCGTGCAGCTGTTACCAGGTTTACTGGCCAAATCTTTTATAAAAGAGCATTAGTGAGCTCTCTAACAGATGCCGGGGTCTGGACTGCAGCCAGTTCTGCAAGAAAGAAGCCCACCAACCTTTCCTCTCCTGTGATCCCTCCAGTTGGAAAGGAGCCTACAAGAGTGCCTGGGGGAAAGGAAGGAAGAGATCTCATTACCTCGATTCGCAGCTTTGGTTCAGCACAGCCTGAACTTGCCCTGCCTGAACGGGGTCGTGGAGGCTGCAAAAGACATTGGGGGCCCTTGTGCAGCAACTGTGCTTAAAACCTGCCTGTCACACAGGGAATGCAGGATATATACTGTTCCTGTGCCTGCTGGAACAGCAGCCAGTGCATGGCAGGAACAATGGCACAGTGTGTCAGCAGGAATCTCTGGGAGCTATTTGTGGATGTGCCAATGGCCAGGTTGTGCCTCCATCTAGTTCCTACATGCTGCTAGTAACTTCTGGACTCAAATACTGACCTGTAACACGGGACTCCAGAATAAAGGTAGGAGGAGGAATAACCTGTGCTGCCTCTCCCCAGCCAGAAAGATTTTGTCCTAATGTCTAGTCACCAGGGGGAAAAAAAAAAAAAAAGGCTTAAGACCAGGAAGTGAAGATTTAGTGGCCCTTTGAAGCTTTGGAGTCACCTGCCCTCACTGCATAACTGTCTGATGCCCACTCCAACTTCGATGGATGGTTTCAGCCTTAATGAGCATCCAGTGGCCAGTGAATTTCTCAGCCTAATTACATGCTGTCAGATGAAGTGCCTGCATGTAGGTTTTCTTTTTTTTCTTTTCTAATCTGCCATCTTGTAGCTCTGATTAGTGCTGGCTACCACCACTAGCTATAGGATTGGCATATGGCAGCCTAAGCCTCAAATACAGACGGGTCTTTTTTGTTCTATCCTGCATATCCAATTTTTGGAAATGCAGTTATGATGCTATGCATGAGCTCTCAGGCAAAATCCAACCTGTCTTGGATCCTAAGTGCATGAAAACACATGGCCCCTCCAGATTTATGGCAGTAAAACCATTGTACTCCAGACATCAACAGTGTAATGCCAGTCACATCCAGGAGCACCAGAAAAGCTTTTCCTTGATTAGTATTCTGATGTCTGCTGGCATTCTGTTTGACAGGGAGATTATCCTTTTGTGATTGCAGACTTATCACAGCTCTTCTTTGTCTATTAGCACCATTTCCCAAGGTGATGGGAAGAGAACTTTACCATCTTCCTTCTTTCGTCCTGGAATTATTGATTATCACTTTCACAGGGACTCTGAAATTTGCTTTGTGAGGAAGGTGACCCTCACAAACGAAAGTGAGGAGAAGCCTGGTGAGATTCTAATGTTGAGCAAGGTCCAGGTTGGTCACTAGCTGCCTTTTACTTTTTTATTTTTACTGCTTTATATATCAGAGGAGAGGCTAGCATTTTTCATGGTATCTCCCATCCTCCATGTTCATATATCATCTTTGTTTTCACTGAAGGGTGGGTGTGTTTCTCCTCAATTAGTAGACCCAGAGATCACACTCTGCATGATTAGATCTCTCCACTTAGTCCATGAACCAAAATCTTAGAAATGAACCCTTATGACCAATGCTGAATGTTACTAGGATCTATACCACAGTATTTTCTGCTTTTTTACCTATGGCTCAAATGAGATTGGGAGTCTGGATTACAATAAATTGTTTCTTAAGAATAAATACTTTTTACTTTTTGCAAGTTTTTAACAGTCTAGATACTGGTAGTATGAAATAGCTTTCAGTGCATTCTGCTGTCTTGTCCATTGTTCATTCTAAAGACCTTGTGGTTTCCAGGTTTCTTATTTTCTTTTTTTTTCCTTAATGTCATAGCTGACAGTATCTCCTGACTGAGTAACTTCAACTGCACTCCAGCTTCTGGGGCTTGAGATCTACAGCCTGGGAGTGGAGGCTAAAGAGGGAATTGATTATAGTACAGCTACATAAAAATAAATTTAAAAAAAGATACGGACATGAATCTGTCAGAGGAGAAAGTAATAATCTTCTTCCATCTTCTTCTGTGTAATCTTATGTTCTTTATTGAAATGAACAAAATATGCTTTGCTTCAAGGTCTTCTGTTTGATAACTCATCCTTTGTGATCTCTTGTCTAAGCTTTCTTCTCACTCCCTGTTTTCTTAGCTGTACATCAAATTCTCTTGTTTATTTAACGTGGAGACCTCAGTGTGTTCCCTTGATCATTTATAAACTTTCCTCTGCTGCATTTTAATGGAGACAGGTACCCATCTGCTGCTGGTATCTCCCTGAAATAAAATGTTTGGGGTACTGTAAAAGAAAGAGATACAATGTCTTGTCCAATCTACTTTCCCTTTTTAGCTGTAATTATTGCGCTTGAGCAAGAAAAGGTTGACGTTACTTAAAATAACTCTTGCAATGATGTCCTTCTGGACTATGTGAGGAAGCCAAATATTCAGAGCATACAAAGAAGGCTGGAAAAACAGGGCATTGATGGTGAAGCAGCGCATGCCTTAAAGAATTCTTACAACAAATCACCAAATGCAGCTTTGGTCATGCAGAAAACTCTGATGATCCAAAACTTTTTTCTGCCACAGAAAAAGATGTCAAGGTGGAAACTTGTGCTGATTTTGAAAACTTAGTACCTATTTTTTTGAAAACATGCTGTGCAACAGGGCTCTCTATGCAAACAGAAGTTGTCCATGTCACACAAATACCACGCTGGTTTTTCGGCAAGAAACAAATGTTCTCTTGAATTTTTACATTTGAAAAATACCATCCAAAATTATTTTTAAAATAGTACATAGCTCATTTTCTGATAGGAAAACTGATTTTTATTTGTGGTCAGTTTGCTCTTATATAGAGTGATAATAGCAGTCCATAGAAAGAAGACTATTTTTATTTCAGGATTTCTCTCACTGAGAGACAATACATAAATAAAAGACAAAGCTCATGGTTTGTGTTTACAGACTCTCAGCTCTGTGGGAAGGAGAACTGGGCTTCCATATGTTGTTGATTTAGACACCATATCTAGTAGTTACTCATTGTTTATCTGGAGCTGGTTCTCTCCACTTGAAGTTTGAGTTCGAGCTGTTTGTGAATTAAGCATGAGAGATTTGAATGTTATGTGATTATTTTGACAGTTTATAAAAACTTCCCTGGATCTGACTGTTTTTCAGATGACCAAATGAAATACAGTCTTTGTAATTGTTCAAACCCTCAAATGTGTTAAAAGAGGAGCTATGTAAACTGAACTTTTCTTTGTTAAAAAAGTAAATGCTACCTTCTCATTTTAATGTTTGTAAATGGACTTGAATAAATAAGAGTTCAAATTAAATGTAATTTTATTAAAAGATTAAAAGGAAACTTCAAAATTGACATTCAAGTCTGACATGTGTAGCTGGCTTCAAGGAGAGGAGGTGAGGAAAAAAGCAAAAGCTCTGATAAATCTTGAGAAAATTGGACCATCCAAGTGAATAATAGGATCAGAGGACAGAAAATCTTATACTTTGAGGTCTAGAAGGGGAGAAAAATTTTCAACTGATACTTGAAAAGAAAGGTTAAAAAAAAAAAAAAACCAAAACATGCAGCAGAATGTAAGTCTTGCCCTGAAATGTGGCACTAAATGAAGGGAGTGTGGAAAATGGAGGGGGAGTGGCACAGGATGATACTTGGTGGAGGAGCCCCTCCAAAGCTTTTGGAAGTGAAGCAGTTTGAATCCTTGGCTCTTGGCAGAGCAGGAAGGCAATGTGTGGTGCCATGGCTGTGTTGGGTGGGGGAGAGAAGGCAAAGCTGGGGTCTCAGAGGAAATTCTCTCTGGAGCCTTCCCTGCAGGTGAAGTTACCTCAGCTTCACTCCCTGCCACAAGCTGCACTTCTCCCTGCTCAGCCTTTTGTGCCCAGGTACTGCACGTTCGAAGAACAAGTTTAACCTCTCCAAGGTGAAAGGCAGGAAGCAGCGTGCGAGGTGTGATCTAACAGTGAGAATTGATCCAGCAGTGAAGATCTGCTGCCCCAGCACACGAGAGAACGCGTGTAAAGAGCCTGAAACCTTTCATTATTGTTTTCAGAAGTTTCCTGTATCGATCTCTGCTGGTTAGCAGCAGGCACCTCTGCAGTGCATCAGCTCTGTGGGAAGCCCTGATCGATAGCTCAGTGCAATGGCCTGACAGTTATTTACTCATCAGCTCATTAGGGTGGGAAGAGTAGATTACACTTCTCATAATTTCACTATTGACTGGCACACTGCACTATGGTTTTGTTGTGTTTTTTAAAGTAGCCTGTAATGAAGATGCCTGAAGGAGAGGAGTAAAACCACAGTCTCTTAAAATGAGAGATGCTTGTAAAAGCAGAGGAGACTTATCCATGGCAAGACAAAGAACTTCAGCCATCACAAGGAACAAATAGGAGAAGGGAGGAGCATGAGCATCTCAGCCCTGGCTGAAATGAAGCTGTTTATTTGCATTAGATTGTGCAAGCCAGAATCCCTTGCTGTGCTCATCCCGGTTATTGACTGAGGGGTGAAGAAGTGAATTTAGTTTGAGGTCAGGGATGGTGTGGCACTGACTTGCAGACTTGTACTGACACTTGCCTGGAAGGACTCCAGCAGGTGAAAGGTATTTTAGGAAGCCTTACTCAGCAAATGTGTTGCTTGCAGTCCCTGATGAGTTTTACAAATTGCTGGTCACTACAAAAAAGGGAACCAAGACCACTTTCACTGCCCAGAAGTGTATCACTATTATGATTTCCCAAGAGTGGATATCAAAATTTTGAGGTTTTTTCCTGGCTTTTGGATGGATTTCATTCACTTCAAGTGAACCTGAAAGGCCAAAGAACTGAAGAAGAAATCCAAATAAATTTAAATTGAGTATATATACTCTTATTTTAAAAGTTGAGCATAATTACCAATTGGAACAAGTTGCTAAGTAATACATGACTTCTGCCTCGCTCTTAAAGACTTTGAGACATTGTGATCTGTCTGGACAGTTTTGATTTAGATTTAAGTGAACAGAATTCATTTGGCCACGGAAGGGGTAACTGAATAAAATTCTGTGCCCATGTTGTACTAGTAATTGGACAAAATAATGTCTTCTTGAATTAAACTCTATTTTTTTCAGGGAACCTGACAAATTTTTATTAGCCTTTAGTCACACTCTGCCCAAGTAGGGCTGGGGAAGTACTGGTAGAGATGCCTTCAGTGGGTGAACTTTTCATCACCAGTTGTCAAATCTAAGTGGTGTGACATGGTTCCTTCATTAAATTCTGCTCTGAGAGGGAAAGTTCCCACATCGCCTTTGACACCTCTGGCTCTGTGGCCCAGGAGTTGTTAGCAGAGGGACAGGACTCAGTACAAGTAAAACTGGAAATGTGACATTTCTGAGGCTCTCCTCTAATGAATTTGCTTTAAACATGAGACTTTTGCTCTAATCCAGATTCATGATCTATAAAGTTGGAGCTCCTACCCAAAGATTCTTGTTCACCTCCCTGACACCCTTGTGATGCAAAACATATAAACAAGGTCTGCATCCAGTTAGAAACCATGGGGTTGTGCACCCATTTATGTACTCCATGGAAAGGAGCCTCAGGCTTCTGCTGAACCACCTCAAGCAGACCTATAAACCAGGGCCTCAGCTTTCTTGATTGCTTGCCAAGTTGCTGCTTTTTCAATTGCCTATAAGGAGTGTTTGTATAATTTTGTACCTTTACGACATGAGGCATTAATATTTGAGACCGACTCTCCTTGATTTGATATATCTTGCATTTTTTAATTTGCGTTCTATATAATTCTTCTTGGGATGAGCAAGTACATTATCTTTTGGGGAGTGACTAGAATGCTGGATCCAGACAGTGTTAAATCTTTTATGAAGCAAAGCACTCCAAGAAGCTAAAAAACTAATTTATGAGAGCCATTCAGAAAAGGAAAAGTGTCAAGAGAAGTGTTCAGCCCTTGCATTGATTTTTCTGTAGCTGCTTGCATTCTGAACTGGTGCTTATATTCATTGCTGAAAAACTGTCTGCTTTGCAACTCCTGCCAAGGGTGTATTTTGTATTTTTGATTGTAGTCTTATAAGGTCATTTTCTCTTCTGTTTTTCATTGTCAAGAAAGAACCAATTTCCCCATTGTAAGAACTAAATGGCACTAGGGGCTTTCTGTAAAGGCATTAACTACCAGTTTTACTCACCGGATTCTGTGAAATATTGAGGTCGGCTGATTATTGCTTGCCCCGAAAGCAATCTTCCAAAATTAGACACTAGGCTATGTAAATGGGCAGGTTTATTGCGAAAACATTTGAAACTTACCCAGCAAAAAGAAGCTGTCAGTGGCAACTTTTCCATTACTTTCAATAAGCCCTAATCAAGCTCCTGTAATAACACAGCACTTACAAAACACGCTGCTTCAGGAGCAGTTGTAGGCCATTTGTGGAGAGCTGGGTAACAAAGATCAACAAAAAGAGTTAATCTGTGAAACATTTATACAGGCACATCTGTAAAGTTCCATTGTTTCCTTACGGAGCCTCTGCAGGCAGGAATTCTTGTCCATTGATGCACTTCAGTCTTCTGATACTTTAAAAAAAATAAAATATCCAAAGCCCTGTATCCTCCTCAAAGAAGAACGTGATGGCTTGATGGACAGTTTTATATTTTAGTAAAATGGGTTCTGAGCCAGTGTGTGAGCTAGTGCTGGGAGCAGTAACAGCCATCCCAGGGTTACAGCAATCCCACAAGCAGCTGTGGAAGCACTGGGCTCAGCAAGGTCGGTGTGGATCCATTAGCACTGCCCCATAAAACATCCCCTCCCCGCCTTGCCCTGCTCCCTGCAGCGGTTAAAGCACAGCTGACTCTGCCTCAGCAGAGCCCTGCACAGCCTAACCCATCTCAATTAACCGTCAGCTGAAGGACTGACAGTTTTATTTCATCCAAAGAGAGGCAGGGAGACCCTTTAAAATGCAGGCAGTGTCAGGTTATGCCCTTAAAGTCATGTTTTAGCACCGAAAAAGAAGCGATGTTTACTGGCTAGGACTGAAATTAAGTGGAGGGAGGTTTGGTTTTGCAGCTGAGGGGTGGCTGGGGCTTCTGATTGCTGAGCTTTCTGGCTTTATTGGGGTCCAGGGAAGACCACAGCACTGCAAGCACTTGCATGGAGTGAAATGCACGGAGAGAACTCCTACCACAACATTCTGCTGAGGGATGACAAAGAGAGACCGTGTCCATCAGTTCTACTTGTTCTCCTTTAACAGAATGCAAAACATCACTCCTCTTCACAGAGCCCTTGGGGAGTGTCCTGAGTGACACCACAGGATAAATGCCAAATTCTAGGACTGGGGACATGTTAGCAGTGAAGCTGAGGGGGCACCACCACTGGTTAATAAATATTAAACCTGTTTTATGAGTCCTAGCCTAGTTATTGCTTGATCCCAAGATCAGCTTGCTTGAACTCATTTAAGCCAAATACAGCTTGAAAAATAAACACAAATGTGAAGCAGAGTTACATCTTTTAGAGAATACGTGAAGAGAATGATTGAGAGCATGAGGTACCAAAAGGAGCAGCTGTGGGGCTGACAGCAGCATGACTGCATTTGTGGGGTTTGATTGCCCTCGTGTACCTTCATTTTTGAGAAACAATCACTTCCTACTTTCATTTTCTATTTTTTTTCTGCTCTCTCCTTCTCTCATCCAACAGTTAAGTGGAAATGGATGCCTGGAGCTTGCTGCTAAGCTGCTCTGCTTAGGAATGGTGACATTCACCAGTGAGAAAAGAAGCACATAAATACAGCAGTCTTCAGCACAAGAGCCCTTTGTGTGGTGGCCAGAGTACTGGTCTCTGCACCACTTTCCCACTGATCATTTTTGCTCATTTTTCTTATTTAGTTCAGCATGACCTTTAGTTTAAATGAATGTTGCGTGATATTTGCTAGGGGAAGTGTCCTGTGAGCTGCAGTGCCACAGCAAATATGGTGCTTGCTCTGGGAAAGCTTCATAATTTAAGATCATCTTTGGGAGCATCAGACACTTTAAGTTTTCATGAGTTCTTTGTCTCCTCTCTGGATACAAATGCGAGACAATGATTGTAGATGCTCTGGGGTGAAATAACAGAAAATGCCTGGAAAATGCCATTGTGAACAGAAAGCGGCAGAGAGCTGGAGACAGAGATCATAACCCAAGAAGGGCAATCCTCATGCCAGGAACCAGCTGCCCTTGCTGGGTGCATCCACCTGAGCACACAGGAGCTGCAAAATCTGTTTGGAGGTGGAGGGAACTAAATTTAGAAGCTAATCTAAATGTTGCTGCACTGCATGTCTCTAGCTGGAATAGCTGGTGCAGTGCTAGCCCCGGGAGCCTTCAGACAGACACTCAGCTGGTGGCAATACCTGGCACATTCAGGGTTTGAATTTTTCCCAGTCTGCTGATGAAGTCAGGAGTTGTTCATTTCCCTGCCCTTTGTAAGTGGCTGATAAGCACATTCACTAGAGGTCTGCAGCTCTGTTGCACTTATCATCGTGTGCAGTCTCAAAAGAAATAATTTTTTATTAGCCTTTTAAAGGAGGAGAGGCAGACAAAGTAGACAGCACGTTGATCAAATGGGCGACACTTGTTCCAAAGCTTTTTCCCTGAAGCAAATGTTATCTCTTTATTACCATCTTTCAGCCTGGAAATAAAAGAGCTAAACTTTCCCGCTTTCCCACTTGGACCTTGATTTTTAACTTTTCTTCTGGACTCTCTGCAATGTAGATTGAAATTCTAGTGGCATACTGAGAATGGGATGGAGACTTTGCTTTCGTGAATGTGTGGTATTTAACCATTTTTATACGAGCTCTCTCCTATCTCAAGGAAAAATGGTTTATTTTAAATTGGGGTTATTCTGGGTCTTCTTCAGAAATTCAGTCTAAAATTAAGTTGTCTGTTGACCAAAATTGATTTGTCCTCACAGAGCCTGGAATCAGTTTGTCTAAATAGATTTGGAAAAGCCAGCACAAATGTGGAGGTCGAGGTGCCCTTTTAAAGATTTTGTTTTGAAAGCTGGTGAAACCAAATGACGAGAAAAAATTGTTTGCTCAAGGGAGGACAAGGAAAGAGAAGATAGTTGTAAGTAAAGCAAACTTTTAAATAGCTGCTGGACAACCATTTTTAAAAAGGACTCGCTCATCCCTTGGAGAGCAGGGTACTCAGGGTTAGGATGGGGCAAGGATGTGCTGCTGCTGTAACTTTTGCTCTCCCCACAAGACAGATGAGAAGGGCACAGAGTCTCTGGGTTAGATCGAACCAAGTGCTGTCTTCCCTGAGCTCCTGTTTTGTAGGCAGAGCTTCTGCTCTGCATCTTTGTGGTGACTTGGCACCTCTGGAGTGCAGCTGTCAGGCAGCACCACGAGAGGGCTTGTGAACAGTTCCAGCCACGGCTCAGTGGGGAGGGATTTTCTGTTCCCCTTGTTATGCTGATGTGTCCTCTTCCCTCACCCTTGCTCCTCTCTGCAGCCACAAATGGGTGATGACTGGCTGGCCCGGGAGCTGCTGGCTTGTTTGCTTACAGAGCACAGTTTCCCTGGCTCCCCCACCTACTGGCATTAAAAACCACCTCTAATTCCAAACCTGTGATATTCCAATCCCTGTGACCAGACTGGGGCAGGGAGGCAGATCAAAGTGCTGGCATTCAAGGCTTTCTTTAGCTCCTGTGTTTCTGAGATGGATGTAGGTCAGCAGCCACCACTCACCATCATCGCTGACACCTGCCAAGGGCAAAAGCTCTCTTCCTTCTTATTGCCCTCCTGGGAACAATTTTGGATTTGATCTTGCTGGTGCTGGCTAGTTGCAGGATAAGGCTGAGCAGGAGTAGGATTTATTAATGGGCAATTACTAGAATGTAAAAAAGTAGGCCAATCTGTTCTGGTTTAGTAAAATAAAGTGCTATGCTTGGGAATTGCAAGTGTTGAAGAGATTTTGGGGGGGGTTTATTTTTACACAACTGGGAAGAAGTGGTGTAAGTAAAGCTCATGCTGAGCTCACTGGGGAAGGCAGGAGCTACCTGTGCTCCTGAGTTCCAGAATCCAAGTTTGTATCTCTGGGAGGAAAGGAATGGGACTGGAAGAGGAAGATGGGCAAAGTATAAAAGGGTTAGCACAGACTGGGACAGGTTATAAATAGGAAAAGATGTCTCAAGGCCCTGTGCAATATAATATTTAAGAGGAAAGCTTATTAAACTTGCCTGATAGGTCAGTGACAAGGCACACTGGGATTTTACTGTCATTATTAAAGCTGGTAAGAAAAGATAATCAAATTTTCACTGACAGAGTATCCTAAACCACTTCAGTCTTACCAAGTAAACTTAATCCCTGGCTTGCGAAATGTTCCCAGACTTTCGTGCTTCCCACGAATCCCAGAACTTGCCCATAGAGAAATACCTTGTATTCAAATAGAGAGCAAAAGTGGGGGTTTTTTCCCCCCACAGCACCAGAGAGCCAAAAGTTTTTCTTTTTTAACCTGACAAGACCTTTAACCTCAAGTACTGGGGAGACCAAATTACAGAATGGAAGCAATGTGCATTCAGAAGCACATCTTGTGGATGCTAAAAGTTGTGTTAAATTCAGTGTTCCCTGCTGCTTGCCATGAGTGTCCAAGCAAAGGAATCCGTCTATTTTAGAAGGTACTTGAGAAGTTACTGCCTTGCCAGAGTTCACATAGCAAAGAAGCCAGAGCCATCTGCTTGCCTGTGTTACAAATAATATAAATATTTAAACTCGTGATGCAAGTACGGTTTTATCTGTAAACCTCAAACAAGAAAACCATGCTCAGTGGTCTTCCAGATAAGTCTCTTCTTACACAGAGAGTGGTGCCAGTTGGATTTGCTATCCCTGTAATCTCCTGTAGAGCTTGGAGACACGCAACCTGTGCAAATGCACAACCCTTTTATCTGCGGCACTGATGACAAAACTTGCCTTATGGTTTCACACTTAAATGCCAAATCCTTCTTCAGTTACATAGAAAACTGGTTTGGTGCAATACAGATTATCAGGCTTCTGGGTAAAAAAAGCATTAACTGTGTTAGAAAGTACTTTTATCTCCACTAGAGTATTGTATAATTGTCTGCTGTGGAGTTTCTCTGGCTTTCTTTTGAAGCATCTGTGGTTGCTGATTGAAGCCCCACACAGGATTAGCTTGCATGCTTGTGTAATGAGAGCTAGCAATTCCTTTTTTTTTCCAGACCAGAACAGTGAGTCCCTTTGTGATTAAATGGTTTATACACTTTAATGGTACATAATAAAACCCAAAATTCAGGCTGCTTTGCAGAGCCTCAGGTCTTCATTCTACTTTATAGGGGTTACCTGCAGAACTTGGATCATGCAATTGCCGTAAAAGTGAATTCAGACCCAGTATTCCACTTTTTTCTGTCTTTACTCCTATTTCTGCCCACTGTTGCATACCTAGGCCAACTTCTTGTCTAATATGACCCAGCCCCGTGTCTGTTTCTGTGCAATGTGAAGTGTGTTTGCTTTCACTTCTACAAAAACTCTGAGTCAGCGATCATATCACAAAAAGTCTAATTCTCTGCTGGACTTCCCTACCTTTCCTCTCTTGCCCCCCACGACTATTATTTTACCTGATTCTTTGTGTTCTTGAGCCTTTGGCTTCACAAACAAACAGCAAATGACCACAAAGGGAAAAAAAAAAATCTTCCTGCCTTTTTGTCTGTGTTCTAGCAAAGGTTTAACACAGTGGTTGTACAAAGCACATGAGCGTAGCAAGGGCAGGTGGGTCAGGGCATTGAGGCACCTGGATCACACAGGCCCAGATCTTTAAAAATACTTATCTAGGAACTATATTCTTATCACAGCAATACTTCATACTTCATCACTGTTCGTAAGGCTCCTTGAGAGACTTCTCTTGTTTAATGTGGAATGTGATTCACACTCAAAAATAAACTGTGTCATGTTAAAATGTGTATCACTCACATTTTAGGAGAGCACAAACTGATTTAAAAAGCAAACAAACTTGTTAAACAGATTTTCCATATCAAGCATTTCTTTGTGCATCTGAACCAGTGGAAAATCCATCACCCTAGCTGCCAGGGAAGATGTGATATACAAATTTAGATGGCAAAGAGAGAGTGAAAGAAAACATGGCTTTAAACAATGCAAGGGCTTTGTTGAAGCAGCCTGCTTTGTTGAGGAAATGTATCCAAAAATCCTCACTCAACCCAAAACTCCATCTGGGAGGTGAGGTTTTTGCAAGAAAAGTTATGGAAATAGCCCTCAACATGGGAGGTCAGAACCAACCCATCTTCCAAGTGCTTTGTTTCTGGATTATCTCATGGACTGAAACATCACAGACAGATGTTTTTAAACATGCTCAATTATCTGTTATAATTAATTAGGTCTGATGACTTCCTTGCCCTTGGATAGGATGGCACGGGTGTGGATTAGGTAAGGAGCTGGCTCATACCAAAGTCATCCTTCCTTCTTAATGCTCTGCTGTCTCCAGACCATTGTTACAGTTCTGAAATTGTCTCAGTTACCAACCTCTGTCAGGCTTGTGCCTCATTAGGCATCACGACCCATTGCCTGGGAGCAGTGCCCTGGATGGCATCTCTTGGAAAGAAAAACTTTTACTCAAGTTTCATGTGTTTTTATACTGCTGCTCTTTCGTTTTCTAAATCCAAGCACAAACTTGAGGCATTTTACAAATTATAGAGCTGAGCATGTCAGACAAGCCCTTGTTTCAGAGGAGATAACCAGTAATCAACCCACTGTAGAAAGCATAGAGCAAGCAGAACTAGCAGGGGGTTTGCAGGTCAACCTTCCAGTTCCGTATGTTACCTTTTATCGTACACAATTACAATCCTGGCAGTTACTTGAAATGAAGAGCTCCTTTAAATGCAGCATGCTATGTGCTTTCCCCTAGTCTTTGATATTGAGCTGAAATTTTACAAACCATTAGTCCTTAGAAGACTTTTAATATCTTGAAAGCAAAAATCAGAAGCACTCTATGTGTTATATCTCAAAAACTAGTGGATATTTGTGTATAAAAAACAACTCTTGCATAAGTATTTTAAAATATTGAACTGTTTTAACCTGACCTGTTGAAAAGTTTATTAAAGCTAAATACCCCATGCACTAAATAGCTCCTATCTACTGATGAACATGGTGCACACTAAGGATCTCTGCAGTCGTTTGTTTGCAACAGGAAAAGTTCATGACGTGTTTCTTCGGAGGGAAATGAGAAAGGTTTTCAGACTTCATGTGTGATATTTAGTTACTTATTTAGTTAGTTCTGGAACTACAGTTTCAGAAGAAAGTACTCACCAAAGTAATAATAGATGAACACTTACAGGCTCACTGACAGTAAATGCATAAAAAGCCAATGCTTAAAGGGCAGACCTAATTTAAAGCAATCAGTATTAAGCATTCCATGGCAAAGGGCCGGGTTTTCTACCTCACTAAGCTCACTTATGTCATTGAAAACTTAAATTGTCCATAAATGATAGCACCAGGACTGTCTCTTCCACTGGGCAGTTACCAGGCACATTTCAGAATCACCTTCTTTCTCTCTAATGCCAGACCAGGACTGTGTGGAGCATGACTCCGACTCTTCATTACCTTCCCTTTCCTTCCACATGCAGATGGCAGTTCCTACCCTCGTGCCAAGTTCAGGAGGCAGCAGACTATTGAGGAGCACCACCTCTCTTCTATGCCTAAACAAAATATGAACTGAAGCAGCTAATCCTGCCCCACTCCATCTGGCAGCTGGCTCGAGGCACACAACCCCGTGGGGTGGCTCTTTGCAGCAAAGGATGGGGACAGGACAGGAGCAGTTATCAGGGTTTTGGTGCGTTTGGGATTTTTTTACTATCATAGTCATTACGTGCTTCATGTATTTTGATGTCTGGCTGCTGTTTTGATGTCTAAGGTTTTATTGTGAATGATTTGAGTAGTCCAGATTCTCACAAGTGGAAAATACCACCATGTAGTACATCAGAAGCAAGAAACCATTACACCAGTCATTACCTGGGTGTCATGTAGGGCTGCTTGACTATTATCTTTCTGCTGTTCCCTGACTAAGTAGATGCCTTTTTAACCAGACTCGTGTGCACAATCAAAATGTTCTTGACACACTCCATCGCTGGTTTATGGATGTGATAGCTGGGACTCTGCAAAGTCTCTGAACACATGGAGGGATTTCAGCTCTATGGTATATCATCTTCTGCTTCCACCTGTTCAGGAAACTGCATTCCATTTTATTTTAATTAAAACCTAGCAGATGTTTCATTAGGGTTGATCCAAACAACAAGAATGGCAGTTTCTCAGCAAAACAAAACAAAAGTAAACTGCAGCATCTTGAGCTCCTACCTCCTGGCCCAGAAGGTAGTACTTTTGTCCATGGCCCAGCTTATATGTCTAGAAATTGGTAGATTGCAGAGATTTTATTCATGACAGCTGGTTAATGCCTGATGACGAACTGCCCATAACCATTAGCAGAGCAGCAGAACGTTCACCTCTGTGCTGAAGAGCCCCAGCAAAGCTTGTAGGCACTCTGTTAGCTTTGTTAAACCCCTCTTCACCACAAAACCAAATTCATCCCTACATTACTATTAAGCTTGATCTGAGAAATAAATAATTTAGGAGACAGAGCTGAGCTTGAGAGGCCTGAGTTGGAAGTGCAGCTTTGTGCAGATGCACAGCACTGTGTGTTCCACGAGTGTATTGGAGCACGTTGGGCCATCTGCTCCACGCTGCTGCCTCTGCTCCTCATCCAGCAACACCTGAGGCAGAGCAGCAGCAAAATGCTGCTGTCAGACAGGGTCCTGCTTTCTTCCAGTACCTGCCTGGCTTTTGAATAAAAGGGCTCCCTGCAAACAGCCACTTTCAGTATCAGTTCACCGAGCAAGAGGAAAGATAAATAAGCTCAGACCTTAACATTTTGTTTCCGTGTGCACACCCTCTCTTGTTTAAGTGAAGCAAAATTACATAGCACAAATTTTACAGGCAGAAAAAGCCTTTTCCACCTGCTGTAGTTACCAACAGCACCTTTAAAATAATGGGAGTGCAATGTTTTTTTAAAATCTTCTACCAAAGGCATGAAAAGGCTGTTTAGTCCCTGCCTTTCCTTAATATTTTGCAGGTTGTCTGCATTTTTTAAAGCATCCAGCAAAGCTGGGAGAAGTTTCAAGCAAGGCTAAGCATGATTTCAAAGACAAGCTGTTTTTCAGCTGCCCTGCAAATTCTTTAACCATGTGTACACTGGTGAAACGTGACATCTACCCAGATTAAGGGTGTTTGGATATGGGACTACCTGCTGTGATAGCTGAGGAAGAATCAGACCTAGAGGTTTCTTATCTGAGGTGTGAAGCAAATCAGTGAATTATTTGGTATTCAAATGTAACAAAAAGAACTCCTCACAAAAGTTGTTCAGATTCCCCCTGGATCTCCATATGCTGGAATAGGACTTTCAAATAGCAACTGAAATTGAATTATAAGTTTGATACCACCTCTGCCCCTGGGGTTTCTATAATTCATGAACTCATGAAAATTCAGTCCAGATACAGCATCTGGTTCTCATTAAAGTTCTTCTCTTAACCTGGTTTTCTAATATGGTTACTCAAAAGTCAAATGTCCTTCTTTGAGGTCAAGTACAAAGCAAATCCTTCACCGACTTCTGTCCCAGAGGACTGAGTTTGTTATAGGAGATGTGCCAAGGGTATTTGCTGCATCTTTTTTTTCCCCAAAATAAGCAATAGCCCTGCCTAGAGCAGCATGCCAGCGCATCTCTGGACAGACTCACACGACCACATACACTGTGGTTAGCCATCTAATAAAGAATTCTGCAGGTTTAATATTTGTTTCAGAAACAGTGAAATTGAGACTGTGGTGAAAATTTTCATCAACTCTGGAGAATTATTTTGATATGAAATTTACTTTTCCCTCTCATAAAATTCACTGTATAAAGGGAAAGTCCTCATACTTCATTACAAATCTGAAGTCTCAGCTGTATTCCCATGAAGACCAAGTAGACCGAAAATCAAAAAATGCCAATAAGGAATGTGATCCATCTATCATTCATTAATATCTCTCCACTTACAGGGCATGGGCAGTGCTTTCTGCCAATGTTAGATGTTGCTCCCACTAATCTGTTCTATGCCTGCTCAGTGCTAGTTCTCGTTGATCACCCATTGCAATGATTCCCGCTTAGGAGAAGTTGATGTCTATCTAATTTGACAAGAAGCATGAGGAAATTTCAGAATTCAGGACAAGTGCACTGTTTCTAGGAGCATAGAATGTGGCAATACCAACACACTGCAATTTCTCCATGCAGTATTAAAGAAAGATGAAATGAGCTTGTGAGCTGGACACTAAAATGGTGGCTTGTAGGCACTGGAAATTATATTCCCTGGTTGGCAGAGTTTCAGCTGGAAAAGATTATATGCTTATGTGGTGTCTTCTGCTACAAAGAATGGGATGAAGAATTTCAGGCAGATAGTCCTGTGCTGAACACAGTAGCTTGGCCTGGGCTATAGAAGATGAGCAGCTTTGATTTGGAGGCAATGAGAGGGAGAATCAGCCACTTTCCCTCATGATATGTTCCAAAGGTTAATCACCAATTCATAGCTGAACACTCTGAAAAATGACTGTGTGTTGATTCATCTGTTTCTGTCTCCACAAAAGCATCAGCTATTCCAAGGTTTAGGTGACCTTGCAAAATATCCAAACCACAATTTTTATTTGATAATTGCATCAGTTTCACCTTTGCCATCTCCACAAACAGTAAGAGAAAAAAGGAAAAAAATAAGAACATTACTACAGTATGTAGTGTGGATATGTAAGAAAGTGCTAAAAGACTTGAAATAAAGTTAGGGGGTTTTTCCTACAGGGTGTTCTGATACTGACATTCTAAAACTAAAACTGTGAACTCTGAATCACTGTTTTTCATATGCAAAAGCTTACCCATGAAACTGGAGTCTGAGTGCCACTGTGATCTCCCACCCTTCTGAGGAAAGCAGAGCAGAAAGGAGGGAAAGGAAAGAAGTTGTGTCATACTAAATAAGTACTCCTGCTCCCTTGGCAAAGAGAGAATTTCACCCAAAGCGAGATGATTTACTTAGGTGTGGATTCTTGCTGCCTATTTGCATGGAAAATCCATGCTGGGATATAGGAGAGATTTAGCACCTGGAGACACAAGTCCAATTCACTTTCAAGGGATCTCTTACTCTGTGTCTCCTCAGTGCTAAGTGCAATGAACTCTGCTAGAATTATCAAAATGAGAAATAAATATTTATAATATTTAGAGCACTGTTCTGACAGTAATGGATGAATTGAAGGGACAGGGGCTGGAATATTTTAGTATTCCTAGTGTTTAAGGTTGGTTGAGTCTTGTAACAGGTGTCTTTTCTTTTGTCTTCTTCGCTTTATTTATCCTGGGTTTGAAAACCTCTGGGCATTTTAAGATGTCTTTTTTCCTGAGGTTGGTTATATGCCTAAGCAGTGAAGAAAATTAAAATAAGGCTTCATTTAACTTCAGACTGAGGACTTTAGCTGCAGCTTCTTTAACTGAAGACTGACCTGAGCAAGATGTAATACAGTAAAATAATGTTCTACATGCAAGACCAGTAGTTATAATACCTGGAAGCCAATATGAAACATGAGGGGTGAGGGTTTTAGCAGCAGAAAATTAAAAAGCCCCCACATTTACATGGCTAGATGATAGTAAATTGAAATTCTGTTCATTAATGACTGCAGCACTTTTTAAAATGCTCAGCATATACCTAACAAAACAACACACACACACTGGGAAGTTGCGAGCTGCAGCTACTTGTGTGCTGAGCAAGGTTATCAGAGCAGAAAGACTGAGCCAAGACAGCCCTGCTGAGGCAAGAACAAGGATTAGATTTTCATCAGAGTAAACACCGAGATAGCTGAGCTGTAATTCTACAGTGGAGCTGTTCTTGGCTAACCATGTGCACACACCATTGGAGAAGAGTCCTAGGTGATTTTTCACAAGCTGAAATGTAGCTTTTGGGGAGGGATTGGGAGGGACTTGTCCTAATGTAATGCTCAAGCGAAAAGGGGAGTTCTACGACTGGCTGAATGATCCCACAATTCAGGACTTGCAGCCAAGAGAACAAAAAAGTGGCTGAAACACAATAAACTTCAATGTGTTTTGTAACGTTGCTCCACCATCTGAGGGTGGTGTCTTACACCTGTGAGAAGGATATTTTCTTTTTTGACCTTAAGATCAGTCACTGATGTTATTGGCATAGTTATACTATTCAATATATATATTCAAAATCCATTCTGCACGGTAAAGCATTTTGGTTTATATCCCCCTTGTTCTGCTCTGTGTGAAGCAAAACTGTGATTAGGATCACTGTATTTTTCCTGACATAATACACTGCAGAAGTGGCAAATGCAGCAGCCTGCCCTTGAAACTCAGGTTAATTGAGGTTCCTGGAAATGGCACTGTCCAGGGCAGTTTGGAGGTCACACACCTGCCAAAGTAGAAGATTCTTTTGTAAAACTCCAGACAACCAAGATGGGCATCTCTCAAATAGGCTTTGCTCTTAGGAACTTAGTTGTTTTTGTGTGGGAAAAGTGGGCTCAGATACAAAATATCATGGTGCAAAATTTCACTCAAAATGAAGTAATATCATTTTGAATAACAAACACAATTCTTTGGAGTCTTAAAATGGGCTGGGGTGATGAGATCCTTGAGATTCGTGCTGACAGAATGGGTGACCTTCAGAAAGTCACTGCAGGTCCTACAATCTCCTCTTGCCCCTGAGTTCCTCAGGTTTTACATCATCTGTTAGTCATCCTCGTTCAGGGCAGCAGAGGTTCTCCCACGGTGTGTGCACCAGGCTGCCGGGCTCACACTGCCCTTGAACCAGCAAGAACAGTGTGGGTGCAAACCCTGCTTCCCGAAACCAGGGGGATTTCAGCTCTCTTCCAGGCACTCCTCTTCTTTTTTAATTATTTTTCTTCACATTATGCTGCTGGAGAAAAAAGCCTGAGAAGAGCTTTATGGATGTTTAGAATGCAGATGTTAATCAGATTTCTTGGTACTGTAATAAAAGCCAGCTCTCTGGGGTGTGGCTGCCCTGCTGTGTCCCCTGCCAGCTGGGACCAGATGTGGTCAGTGCTGTCACCTCCCTCCTGACTGCCTGAACAAAAACCTCTTTAGCCACGGTGCATTTGGAGGCACAAGGGGATGTGGATTACAAAGTGGAATTAGTGTGCAAAATAGGAATCAAATTTGGGATTTAATTATTCCCATCTCTGCTCATTACTGCTCCTTTGCTGAGAAGCTGGAGAATGCATGAGAGCCATTTCCATAACTGTGCTGGCGGGCAGGAGCTTTGGTGTGTGCTGGAGCCAAGACTGAGTTTCTGCAAATCTTCTGAGACCAGGTGATCGAGTTTCTTCTGTCAAAAAGGCACAAAAAGACTTCCATATTTTCAAGGAAAATACATTTGGTACAGCTCACTCCACTGGGACCCACAGAGCTGCATTGTGCTGAATAAAATAATGTAAATATTCCTGGAGGCAGAAGTGTTATGCCAAGGAGCCTTATGGAAGAGTTGGGACTTTCAGACACAGTAGTAGGCTATTATGTAAATTACTACTTTGTTTGACAACTGAATGGTATTAAAACTGTCTGCAAGTTTATTTCTTGGAGCAGAGAGTTCCTAAGAGCTACATTTGACATCATTTAAATTACAGTGCTGCTGTGTGGTATGTAAAATACCTGTCTTTGTTCAGCAAGGTGTGTGTGCTCCTCTGTTCGCCTCCTCTCTCCCCACAATTATTTCAAACCCAGGCAAGACCTTTCCCCACAAAATCCAGCACTGAGCAGACAGGGGAGTATTACAGGATTTTCAAAAGAATTTGATGATAACAGGAACAGGCTCAGTGAAGAGCCGTGTGGCAGGAGGCTTTCCCTGCCTCGGGAGGGAACAAAGCTGTGCTCTGAGAGAGGAGGAATCCTTTGGAGGAAGCACGTTAATGGATCTGAACCTCAGCAGGAGGAAGGGCTGCAAGGCCAGGAGAGAGATCCTGGTCCTGGGTGCCTGCTGAGAGGACACAAAGAGCTCCTGGGAATTTGGCACACTTGATTTTTTCCTGCAGCAGGTCTCCATGGTGTAACTCTGGAACAGCAAGATGAGGATCAGACCCGAGTTATCCCACTTATCAGGTTCTCCCGCGGGGCTGGATACAGCTCAAATACAGCTCAGGTATTTTCCTAGCCAGCATCCTGGGCAAACAGAAGGCTCAAAGCCAGCATGGAAAGCAATCTTCTGTCAAAACTTGGAGGCAAAGAGCAGGATCCTTTCCTACTCCCATGGGTGACTTTGCAGGCATCTTGTTGGCCCACATCTTGTTTTTTCCTCCTGTCTGTACACAGAAAGCAGCAAAGAGAGAATGTGGAGCATCTGAGAAAGCTTTGAGCCTCGAATGTGAATAAAACTTGATGCGAGGAACAGAGTTTTCTCAGGAGTCCAGTTTCAGTGCTCCTGTGGGAACCATTGAGCTTCACTTTGGGTTCCTTCCCACCAGAGAAGTTCTGTGACTTGCTGGTTCAAAGGGGGAAACTTAGCAGCCATTTTCTTGGAAATAGCTTTATTTAAACCTTGTATCTTCTGCTGAGTGCCCCAGAAACATAAACCCGTGCAACCAGGGACTGAATGAAATATTCAGCCTTTCCATTCTCCTGCAGTTTTTGCTGCCTGCTTGGCATATGGAATCACTAGATATGCTTGCCAATAAAGCACTCCCCTGAAAGAAATCATTTAACAAGGGATGAAAATGTGATAAATGTTTTATAATCAAGGTCCCACAAGCAAAAGTGAGTGTGAGGCAGCTCTTATCCGAGTGGGAACTGGCTGGAAGTTTTAGTATTCACTTGGCACTGGATTTTTCTGGGTTTTGATGTGAAGAGACTTCTTCTAGGAGGCTCATTTTTACAGGCATTCATCTCTGCTGCAGCTGCTCCTGCTATAATTTATACAGATGCTGTTACTCACAAGCAGTCTTGTCCCCAGCACTTTTGATGTTAAAGTCTTTTTGTTGTTGTTGTATTCCAAATCAAAAGATCTACTTCTACAAAGTATAGGTAATTCATGCAGTTCCACTTATCTGCATGCTGATGCTAAGGAGCCTCATCTAATTAAAAAGCTGTTATCAAAAGTCTCTTCACCCCACAGAGAGCAGATAAAGTTGGTTTACCAGCTTCATTTCTAAACTGCAGGCTAATGAATATAATTTTACTGATGAGGGATTTCTGTATGATTCCCCATCCGAACTGCACGTTTAATCTAATGGAGGACTAGCTGAGCTTGCAGTGACAGCCAAGTCATTTTTCATACCAGGGCATAGTCGATATCTTTAAAATCAAATTGTTACTCTCTATTAATTACTGCAATGTATTTATCTGAAACATAATAACTGGAGTGACGGTGCTTATTAACAGCCAGGCACTTGTAAGCAGGGTGGAAAGATCGTAAATGAGAATTGTGAGGAACACTAATGAGAGACAGGGGAGTATTCAGTTATGTGCAGCGAGGACTTTCAGGGTGTGGGTACCTGGCTGCTGGCTCTGACGTCTGTCAGCAGCTGTGGCACTGGATCACCTCACAGTGCATCTCTGGAGGCCTCGTGCCAGTGATGAATTAAGGCTACCACAGCACAGGTTTTCAATTTACCACCTCATCCAGGGATGCTCAGGGCAGGATGGATGAAGGCGTTTTCCTACTTACAGAAAGCAGACAATTTTAAGCAGAGGTGCAGCAGCTGACGTGGGGGAGATGTGCCAGTCTGTGAGGGGAGTTGTGCCACGTCCAGAGGTGGGTGGCACGTGCTGCCCATGGGCAGGTGGCAAAGCTACTGACCCTGTGGATAGGACCAAGCTGCTTTTGTGTAGTGATAATTAGATGAAAACTTGGCTTGGGATGGGACATGAGCTGAAATAGCAGACTTTATTTTTTTCATTTGACAGAACTGAAGGCTCTTAGAAAGATGTTGCCTTCCAGATTCTGGGAAGAGCAGAACCCTCAGACTTACCATCCTAGGAGAGGCTTTTGGTTTGGAAAATGTTAGGATTTGAGGAGGAAAAAATATCCATAGTTTGCCAAAATTGCGTTGCATCACAATTTTCCTGGTGTTTCGTTATTCAAAGATTCGCCTAAATCTGATCATTTAACTCACTTCCTCTATTTTCTAATCCGAAAACCAGCACAGTCACGAGCTATTAACATGCTCTTTATTTACTTGCCCTGGCTAATGTCCACAGAAATTGTTACTGCTGCTGAAAAGTCAGCAGACTTATCTGAACCAGGGTTTGCTCCATTAATACAGCTGCTAAATATCTGGGATGAAGGAAGAAAGAAAATTGTTCTATTTCTCAGCAGTTAAATGCTGCATTGCATGGCCGTTCAGTCAGGTCGCAGAAATCAGAGTATATTTTCAAGAAACAGATGGTTACAAACCTCTGTAAAATCTCCATGTGTTCAAATGTCAAAGGCAGCACCTTTTAGAAAAGTCAAGTTAATTAATACCTGTGATTTTGTAGGAAATGAAATGCAGGAAGCATTCCCTTATACCTGTTCCTGACTGGATGGCTGGAACTACAGTAATTACCTTGTATCAGGAATGTCATTTTTCATTTCTAGCAAGTCTTGTTTAGCCAGACAGGTTCTTGAATTACTGTTCATTGTCTGCTCTGTAGTGAAGCAAACCTTTCAATGCTGTTTTCCACACGTGGAAGCACAAATTCAGAGGGTGGTTGACACGTACTCTGCAAAGGCCCGTGCTGGGTAAAGCTCTTGCAGCCTGTGTAGCTCCATCAAAGGATTGTTTTTTGCTAACAGTGGGCTGCTGTTTATCTTTCTGACTGATCCCACAGGAAAGGAGATTATGAAAAGCATCCCACTGTTTAACTGACTTCAGAGATGTTTGTGGTTCTGTTCTGACCCGCTGCTCGAGCCCATGGATAGTTTGTGACTGGGTAAAGAGAGGCAAGTCACTAATATTCACCTTATGCTCTTGATAAAATCTCCTGGGGGTCTGGTTTAATTTTTTTCCCAGAATCTGCCTCATTAAGTTGTTACTACTCATGAGGGGTATTTTTCTGGGACCCACAATTATCAGGAAATAAATCCAAAGAGACCTGGAAGAGAATCAACAGGTCCAATTCTAAGGCAAGGATAATTTCTTGGCCACCACAGAGTTGTCTTTTCCCAAAAAATAATTCTTACATTTCTATTTTGGCTGAACTCAGCACCAATCATATGTCCAGGTGTACCCAGCTTTAGGTATATGGGACTTTAATGAGGTGTGGGCTGCTCTCCCAGAAAAAAGATTACTACTTCTTCTCTTTTCAATATGAATATGAATAAATCCAGCATACATTCATTTCCTTGTACATACTTTTTATTAATTCTCCTTCCTTGATCCTGATGTTCTTTGTATCCTGTGAATAATTTCTAGGCCATGGATGTTTTTCTTCACCATCCCTGATGTAAGCTCTGCTGTCTAATTCACACATTTAAAACTCCTTAATCTGTGTGCAAAAAACGTTCCCCTATGTTCCATGTGGGCAAGGTTGGGCTCTTTAATATTATTAAAGCCTAACATAATTCTCATTAAAATTCTAAAACCTGCTAATGCAGATGACTAGTGCATGACAGATTTTCATCAAATATGCTTTATTCATTTACAGATGTTTAAAGGGATGATGTGCTAAGAGCACTGAACTGATTCAATCCAGTGCTAAGCCCTCTGACAACAATGTGAATGTATAATTCTGGTGGTGAGAACTCGGCAGAAGTGTTGCCTTTAGTATCTGGTCCCTGGCATCAGTGGGCTTCAGAAATAAGAAACTGGCATATTTATTCACCATCTAAATTTTTTAACAGCAAATGTTCTTAAAGCACTTGCTGAAATATTTAGGCCAAGCAAATAACAAGTAGGTGATGTGTGACAGGGAGAATAAATTCCCTGATTTATTGAAGAAAAGTGAATTCTAGAACTTGGTGTGAAGAACATTCTTGTTAAACTGACTGGAGATGATTCTCTAATTAAATTGTTCACAGTAGATTATTGAATCTGAGAATCTGTAAAGGAGTTCCAGCCCGAGGTTGTAATCTGACCGTCTAACACTTGTGAATGTCAGTCACTGGCAGAGATTAGTCTAGAAAGGTTTACAGAGCTGTCAGCAAGTTCACCCAAAATCAGATGCTTGGCAAGAATAGATTAAGAAGGGACTTTAATGTGCTAACGCTGCAACCTGCCATCTCCTTCATTTTGTGCTGGGAGTGGGAAAGACAAGTCAGGTTTCAGGCTAGTGAACTGTCAGGCTCACCGTTCTATATCAAAAAAGAGTTCACAGCCTCTGTTTCTGATTTAAAGCTCTTCATGCACATCATTTCCCCCCTTCTCCCTTCCTTTTTTTACAAGAAGGAGCCCTCTGAAGGGCATCCAGAAAGGACAGGAAGGAGAGGGAGAAGCAGCAGATGTACAGCTCTTATAAACACTCACTCTTTCTTGGCATTTATAGGCTGCATCACTTTAACAGCTGGATATATGTTCCTTTATTTGCAGTTGATCTCTTAAAGTGGCACTTGTTCAGTGACTTTTATGACCCTTTTGACTTCAGATGCCTGTACATATTTTGAACAAAAGGCAGAAAAGAATAAACTGTGTCAGTCCTCCTCAGAAGTTTCCAAATTTCCTAACTCTGCATTTCAGAGCAACACTTCCCAGGTTTTGCTGGTGGAGGATGCTGTGGCTCCCTCAAAGGCAGTGTGAAAGGAGCAGGTTGCACTAATTTCCATTCTGGTTTCCTATCCCATGCAGACTAAACTGAGGGAGACACTGGGGCTTTTCCTGCCAGCAGCAGAGCTGCTAATGAAGCTTCTCTCAATTCACCTTGTAACCCCAGTGCTCCCCTGGAGCACAGGGCATTGTAACTCACTTCTTCTGGAAGCCGGGGAGAGACACAAATCTGAAACGCTCTGCAAACTCGATTTGCCTTTTAGATTTCTCTTTGTGTTTGGGATGAGCCAGCAGATGCTTGTCTAAGATAAACAAGTGCACTGAATTCTCCTGGGAAGGAAGGGTGAATCTGTTAGGAGCCCTAAGGAGCTGTTGGCTGGCTGACTCTAAGCAACACTGAAGCAGTTAGATTTAGCCTCCCCTTTACTGTTTAGCCTCACATTGCAGCTGGTGAGAAGGAGGTTTTAGTGAATTTGGGAATAATCCAGCAAAATTCTGGTTGTTTCTTTATGCTCCAATGTCAAGCTGTGCTCTGAGCAGGTCATAAAGCTCATGACAAGGTAATGATACTCCAGGATCTGATCACAGAGCAGTTCAGATGAAGTAGAAGACAACGGAAATTTTATTTCAGTGATTTGGAAATAAATAGGCAGATAACTCAATATTTTTGTGACAGAAACTGTAACATCATATGCTTACATGAGCATTCATGTAAGGGTGAGGGGGTTTTTTGCTTCATGACCTTCCTTAATCATGTCTGTTTGGGAGGAGAGGACAAATAAGAGATAAGATGGTATTTTGTAGGCTGAAAGCCAGAAGTTTTACTTCAATACTGGCAAATTATATTAGTATTGTACAACCTAGGTATTTAGAAAAATCTCCGTATCAGAGTTACGAACATTTCTCTTTTACAATGAGCCCCCAAAGTCGCTGTGTTCGTGGCCAGTTTCCCCATAACACATCTCCAGTAAGCAGGCAAATGAAGCAGCTCAAAATCCAAGTGCATAACACCTGAGCAGCTTAATACTTTCAGCTGTCGACCCTGACTTTCACTGGGCCGTCTTTTCAAGTGCATGACTGCACTAACTTTGCTGTGTCAGGAAACTTTGTGTCCAATCCTGTAATTATGCATTAGATGTCCTGGCAGGAGAAAGGCAATGGAGTTTCTTTGCTGAACTCCAAGTGCAGCCTGTCATTATTTATTAAAGAGCAAGTAGCTGAAAATTCAACTATTCTTGACACTGCAGCCTTTCCCAGCCTTATTTGTGCAAGTGGTAAAGTCATTTGCAGAGAAAGACATCTCCAGCCACTTCTGAGGGAGCTGAAATGACACATTTTTCTTATTTAGGAAGGGCATCTCTTTTTATTCTCGTTTAAAAGATGGGACAGCATGGTCAATTCCCCTGATGCTTGCAGCTCTCATTTCGGCACGCCTGCAAAAGGAGAGTCCCAGCAGAAATCTCAGGAGCAAGTTGTAATTAATTGAAGCAAGCAGATGGCTCCAGCTTCGTGTGCCTTAGCAAAGTGACAGCATCTGATGGAGGAGCTGTGGCAGCACAGGAGAGAGGGGGTGGGATGAAAGCTCTCCCTGTGCATCTGCAGCAGGCTCAAACAGTGTCTTTATCCAGGGAAGTGTTATCTCACCCCTCATTGAATTATCTCTCTCAAATGGCCTTGGGTAAGGGATGGCTATAAGGGAAGGAGAAAGAGGTGAACCAAGATATATTTTCAAGAAAGTGTAGAATAAGATGCCAAGTTTGAATGTCAAGCCATAATTGGCTCCTAATTGGCTCTGTGAGTTGTTTTTTCTTATTTTGGAAGAGGAGTGCCTTTTCTGAATAAAATTCTCTTCTAAATGGATTAAACAAATTCAATTGAAAGTCTGAAAATGTTGTTAAAGGATGAGCACAATCACATACGGAATCAGAGTCCAAAGTAACTTCTGGCATAAATATTTCCTTACAAGTGTACACAAGAAGTTTTGTGCCATTTCTGAAGGGTCTGTTTGCTGTTTGAGTCAGGGTGGTTTGAGCAGAGAAATTCAAGAGTGTCTTTTCTTTAGGAGACTCCTTCTGGATACAGAAAGTGTGACAGATGGAGAAACTTGCTGGATCTTGGATAAGTTACTGAGATATTGCAGAGCTGCTGTAAATATTGTAGGACCTCATGACAGTCACAGAAGATGAAAAATGACACCTACCCAGAAGGGCTGCAAAGTGTTTGCAAACCTCCAACTTTTAAGAAGAAATGAATACCCATCTGCCTACAGTTTGGGGTCCTTAGACCACTGTCCTCCAAGGAGAATCATGGGGAAATGGATCTCCCCACACCACATCAGTGTCTAGAGAAGGACTCCCCCGGGTTTCATGATGCACAACATCATTTGCTGAGGGTTCAGACTGCTCCAAGCCACTTCCCAGGTGGCCTAAGTACCTTGCCAGAAGTATTTGGTTCTCAGGGAAAATCAGACTCTGTCCTGACTTTTATAACTGCAGGTGACAGGGGTGGTTCAGTTTTCCCTTTAGCTATAGCCTCTCTTCCTTTCTTTTGTCTGTACATGCCAAATTTGTGACATAAGCTTAGGTCCAGTTTCTCACCAATATTCTCAATTCACAATTAGGACAGACTTTTCTTTATAAGATCTCCATGCACTGCAGTTAGCAGAGTTTTCTTTAAATCCTTATACCTAATTTAATCTCATGTGTTAAAAAATTTTATTCATTATTTTAACAATTATTTATTATTATCTTTAGATATCCTAGAGTTTGACTTGCCAGCTTTTTGGCTGTAATTTCTGATTGTGAGGGCAAGCTGTCATAAATAAGAACTCTCTGCAGAGCAGCTCCTTAATCTGGATGTACAGAAATGTACAGCTCTCAGGCAAACTCACAGATGTGGCAGGATCAGACCTCTTATTCTGAGGTTCCTGATAATTCAAGTTAAGTCTTCCATCAAAACTTCTTCCAAGTTCAGCATAAGCATAACTGATGGAGTCAAAACCAGTTCCCTGATAGTGCTAAATTAATACTCATCCCTTATCTTCTGATTCCAAAGAGATGGCTGGATGAATCTTACATGTCCCTTGGTGCAAATATTTTCCAACTTTCTTTCTCCCATATCTTCTGGTTTTATGTGTGCATACACTCTTTAAGCAAAAAACTTGCTTATGTGCCAAAAAAATTTCTATTGCTGCTTTTTCTTTGTTCCATGGTTTCTCTGTTTAAATTGCCTCACAGCAGTTCCTTTGCATTCACATGTGTTTATCAATTTTTAACAATTTCCAATTACCATATTCATTTCGAAAACTTGCAGGAGTAATGTTGCTGATAGAAGCGTTATATTTATTTTCTGCCTTGCTTCCAGGCTGCCTGAAAACAGTGAAAAGGAGTGTGCTGTTTGCAAAGATGTCTGACTTCGAGTCAACAGTGATCCGAACCAAACTGGTACACACTGACATCTTTGGGACCCGAAGGAATCCAAATTAGTCCTTACTTTGTAGCCTACAACCTAAGGGTCTTTTCTGGGAAGAGTTAGAATCAATTACCTGAAGGGACATATTCTCAGTTTTCAGTATTTAGTGTCTCATTCGGGTTCTGTGCTTACTTCTAAAAGCCAAAATATCTCAAGCCATAAGAAATTATCTGAAACTGTGGGAAAACTTTACCTGCACATACTTTTCCTTCCAAACTCTCCTTTAAAATAGTCAAACCAGTTGGAAGAATAATTAGCAGAACAAACACTGCAGTTCCCAGAGGAGACCTTGTGTGCCAAACCAGTGACTGGAAAGGATGGTTACAGCTGGGTTACAGCCCAGCCCTCCTTCCCCCCCTGCAAAACAGGCTGGGAAATGCTGACAGACCCTGAACTGTATCTGTGCAGGTGAGAGTCATGCTGTAATAAAGCACACCTCTGTCAAGCACTTAAAACCAGGATTTAATTCAGAATCTGATGCTTAACTCTGCATGCTCACTCTTCTCTATCTGTTTTTATCACACCAAAGTATGTACTGTTTCCATCTGTTAATACTCCAGAGCCTGTTTGACAACTGAAGGCAGCTGAAAGCTCTTAATTCTTGATTTGTATTTTGTTTTTTAGGGGATGGGCCCTTTCTTTTTCCACATGGCAGTTAACACAACAAAGCTAGATGCTAAGAGCTGGCCTGTTCTTCTCTGGAGTTTGCCCAAAACAGAACCCGATTTGGAAGAGAAAGCTCTACTCCAGAGCTTATTAAATAGAGTTTGAGTGGATTGACAATTATTTGAGGCTGATGTCTGTTATTAAAGTACCCTCGGTGAATATTTAGGAAACACCAATTTTCAATGAACAAGGAAATTGAAAATATTATACAAATGCTAATGAGTGGAACTTCAACTCCATCAGAATTAGTCAAATTCATCCCTGCTAAGTAATGCCTAATATTTCACAAAATAGTAGAATCTCTGGGCTTTTCTGAATGGGAGACTGGTTGTGCAGAGCCCTGTGAGTTCTGCTGGAGGTGTGTTGTGATTTGCAGCCTCTGGGAACCTTGTCCTGTTGCAATCCAGAAAAGGGGCAGGAGGGTGATAGGTGGGGAAATATGCAGCGATGATAGGGCTGAAGGGTCAAATCTGAACACAAAGCCAGGCAGTAAATGCACGTGTTGGCCCAAAGCCAACCTTCACATGGGCCTCCAGGTGCTTTCATCCCAATTGTTGCGTGCCAGGTCACCAAGAAATTGGAAAATTATCAGTGCTGTGATGCTGACAGTGCAGCCCTGCTGTGTCCCCTTGTACCTTCTGCTCTTTTCCAGGCAACGCTTCTCAAACACCCCAGATTTGGCTAAGATTGCAAGGATTCTGCAGCTCTCCATTCACTGGCTCGGTGTTTCTGCAGCTGTGCTGGAGATGGGACTGCATCCCAAGATTTGGACTGGGAGGGATTCTCTGGGTCACCCCTGCACGGGAAACGGGGAAATGCCAGCTGGGGCAAGAGAAAAGCAAGCTGAAGGCACGGCAGGAGAGTGTGCTCCTCTGGCACAGCCACTGTTGTAGCTGATTTCTGTGGTTCTTCTGGCAAACAGACAAACCCTTTGGACAATTAGGAGCACAAGGACTTTCTGTTCCCGTAAAAAAGGGGGATTTCCATTAAGAAAAGTCTGGCACTTCTGCACAGCAGCGAAGGTCCTCTCACCTGTAACATTCTCTCATTTCCCTTGCAGTGACCTCCTTTCCAGCTGAATTCAGCAGGCAAACCAACAACTCTCCCTGTCTTTGGGGCTACCTGTGCTTCTCATTCTAAAGCACAGCATTGTTCTGTAGGCTGAGACACTGCAGCCTGGAGGAGTGGTGCTCTCTGATGGCTGCTGGGGGAGGCAGGACACCCAGCGGGATGGGGCCTTGGGGCACCACAGCTCAAACCCTCCTCAGCATCCCTCCTTCCTCTGTCAAATGGAGCTGTGGCAGTCCTGTGAGAGAGCACAACCAGAGCAGAAATCCCATCCGTGTGCTGCAGAATCATGCAATGGATGAGGAAATCTAGTTATGCTGAAATTTCTCCTGCTCTGTCTTTTGACCTTTTGTGGTACCTGGTAGCTCATTTGTCTTCCAGCACTAACAGAAATAGGAAGAGGGAAGCAAATTAAAACCAGAGTGCTCTCAAAATTGAACGTGGATTCAGATGAGACAGGCAAAACTGATTTTTCTTGTGGAGATGCCCCTTATCACTCTTTACACATCCAAGGTAGGTCAAACTTTTCAAACTTGGAAAATATTTCGTATTGTCTGTTGAACCTAATCAAACCATGATTCAATTATCTGGGTTGAGAGAGATGCTAGAGAGTTATTTGTGCACCTGGCAGTGTGTGCTGAATACTAATAGTCTGGGTAATGTTCTCCAAGTTCTTGATCAGCAGCAGCTGGAGCAAATTTTTTACTTTGATGAGTAGGGAAAAAGAAGAAATCTATTTCAGTGCAGCGACAGTAGTAAATTTACATTACAAACACAGCAATTGCTAAGCGTTACTGGAATTCAGCTGCCAGAATAAAGGCAGTGGCATTCATTTAGTTTCATTTCCAATTATAAGAGATCCTGATGGGGGTTTTTCTCCAAAATAAAAACTTTGCAAACCTAGCTTAATTACAAAACTACATGGGCCACTACCCTCCTTGTCTGGCTGTGGCCGTCATCAGCTGTCATCCCAAGCATTTTGAACTCATTTGGGTTTTGGGGAGGGGAAAGGCAGCTTTTGGTCCTGTGATTAGTGTAAAACTTCTTTTTTTTTCGTGGCTGAGCATGGCAGTGGGCAGCCTGGTGCTGCAAGGAGGTATTATAGTAAATTCAGAACATCCCTCAGCCCCTTGTTCACCGCGGGAGCTGAATCTCTGGCAAGCAGCTCCTCTTACTGGAGTAAATTTTTAAATTCACACATTTAAACATTTAAATTCACAAGGCTGGGACTTTGAATTTTCCATACACCTCCCTGGTGTCGGATCCAGTCAGTGGGAGACCTTCTCTTAACTCCAGCATCACCAAGTCAGTCACCTGCTGTGGTTTGTACAGGCAGCAAGCAGAGGGGCGTTAGGATAATTTACTGGTGCTCAGGGAATTCCTTACAGCAGCAGCATCGCAGCGGGGCTGGTGAGGACACAGGTTAAAGGACAGCAGTGCTCCAGGACAGCAATCAGTCTGGTCACTTCACTGCCTGCAGCTCCCATTTCAAGGCAGGTGACCCAGTAATAAACATTATTCAAGGGAATTTGATGGGAACAGATATTTTAAGAATGAGTCATGTTGAAACAAATCCTGCTGTCAGCATAGGAGTGATTTCACTGAAAGGGCAGGGTGGAGTGAATCTTTCCTTTCAAGTTCTGCTCCAAAAAGATTATTGAGGCTTTCCCTTTCCTTCCACACCAAGGCACGATGTCCCCAAACCCTTCCTGAGAACCCAGCCCTTTGACCTACCTGCAGAGGTTCTGGGGAGCTAAGGAAACTAAGACATGGCAATAGGCACAATGCCTAAAACCTCCTGCCTGGGGCCCAAATTTCCTGAGCTCACAGCAGGAATGAAATATCTCAGCTGTGGCATAAAGCCTCTCATGTTTGTTGAGCAGAGCAATGCAGGGATCGGATCTGATTCATTAATAAACTTTTGTGTGCAGTAGCTCTGTTTTCTCTTCAGGCTCTTGCTGCTATACAATGAAGTACATGATTAAAGCCAGCAAATGTCAGCTCAGAATCAATCTGGTTTGAGTAGGTGCTTTTTAATTCAAGTTACTTCAGTGGTGTTTTCAGTTGCCACTTGCTGAACAGTTGGAGGGTATTGGTTATGTTACAATCCTCAGGAAAAATTAATTCTGTTCAGACCTAGTGCAAGCAAATTTTATTGTGCATGCAGCTGCTCAAGATTAAGTAATTATATGGTGAGGCTTTGGAGGCAATGAATTTTAGATGAAGCATGTACACATTTTTATTATGCATACATTTTTCTTGATCAGTTTTCTCTTCATTTGGTCACTCGCTTGTGTGGAAGCAATGAGCAAAATCTGCATATTTCACTCTTTAGAAAGAAAATTTCCATTTACATAGCCTTAATGCTTTCAGCCCACACATCCTTTAGCGAATTTTCAAAACCCACTGATCTATTACACTCCACACAACAACTTTAACAAACAGGTCATCTCAAAAGGGCCAGGGTTAGACCCTCAGCTGGCTCAACACTCTTTCCTCTCTCGAGCTCTTTTTGAGCTCACCTAGAACCATCCCACCTTCAGCTGAGCAGGGGTGGCATCATGACCCAGGTCTCATCGGGGGATGTTTTACATGCTTTTTTGTTATGTAGAAAAGGTTATAAATCAAAAGTTTCCTCTCTTTGTTTTGCTCTTTCCAGGCAGCTGAAAGTTTTTTCTGTTAAAGCTGGTTTCTGAAAAACACCAAACAAAGACAAAAGGGAGAAAAGCAGTTCTGAAACAATGGGCAAAAGGGTATGTTTTCAAAAAGAGCCTTTCAAATACTTCACAGTCCACATTACCTAAAGGGTATTTATGTAACTGGCCCAACCTCAGCAAAGCCTGCAGCAGCTTTGGGTTCCAGGTCAGATCTGTTCACCATGATTTTGCCTCCACATTTCAAAGAATGGCTTTTGCTGCCTCTTGGAGAACTCCCTTGCCCCCTGCTTAGACCAGAGGCTTTGGCCTGGGGAACTGTTCCAGCAAAGGCTGAGGGTGTTATTCTGCAGTCTTTATACCAAATTCATGCTCTTATGGGACCATCTAGCCACATGGATTTGAACCAGATCAAGCATGGACATGCAATTGCATCTCTAAATGTAAAATAAGAAGCTTATGTTTATTTTCTGGCAGCTGAAGATGGTATGGGATCTCAGAAAATGTTAAAGTGCTTCAGACAGCTGCTACATGATCCTGACAGTGAAAACTGAACCTGTCAACTCTTTCTCTAAAAAATTTGAATCAACAGAGCAAATTCATAGTGGGTCAGTGCTCTGTGTCTAACAGCTGCAGCAGGTTTGGTCTAAGATGAATGAATTATATCACTGAGCCATGATGTGAGTGTGCAGAAGATGTGAATACAGCTGAGGGAAATGTGTTTCTGTCAGAAAAACACTCCCTGCAAGATGCCTCACCCTAAAGCTGTTTGGGTACATTACTTTCAAGCCTCTGTCTGAGAGCCTTTTTCCATGACTGCCTCTCCTTCAAGCCCAGCTTCCGCAGTACATTGCAAGGTGTGGTACACAGAAATATTAATGATCTCTTCTGAAGAGGTTCTATAGCAGAAAGAACAGTGTAGCTACGCAGTTACAGGTATTTATAGATAAACAAATACAGGTACAAAGCTGTCCCTCGTTCCTATCCAGTCACATGGCAAAATATCCCATGTCTGATGCCTGGGTGGAACACGAGTCAGCTTTACAAATTCATCCAGAGATGAGACTTTTTTTTTTTTTAAATACCATCCCGGATTGCAATCACTGGCAGGCCCCTTATCATTATTGAAGACACCATAATTAGGTGCTTTTTAATGGTGCTGTAAGAGAGTTCTGTGTGCTCAGAAGAGCACATTGATCAGGCAGGGCTGAGAATATTCCAGAAGACCTTGCTGTGAAATGAAAGCCTGGTCTGTAATGCAGCAGTTTTGACCTAAGGACTCTCCAGCCCCCCAGTGTCATAACAACACCAACAAGAAACTCAGTGAGCCCCAGACACGCTGCTGTAATTTCAATGTAATGTTGTTTTCTGTCAATGGCTCCTAAAAAAACACCTGATATTGTTCAAACCAATGGATATGAAAAGTGATGTGTCTTTGTGACCCCATGCGCTTCAGTACTGCGTACATAAAAAAGGGATAGATTTCTTTTAGAGGCTGTATTTTATATCACTGAGACTGTCTTATCTGCTCAGACTGATGTTCTGTATTTTATCTAAATGTACTGTTATAAACTGCCTCATGTGAAGGCAAGAGCAGCAGTGTGGTGCCAGAGGGGCTCAGGGGCTTTGCTTAAATCAGTGCTTTGTTGACTTTAGTGGAGCAGGGTGCTGACCCCCTAACAGGACTTTTGATAGTGCATCTAAAGCCACTATTTGTACTGCAGTTGCCAGTAAATGAAACCAGCAAATTCTTTATCAAAGGGGCCTTCAGAAGTGAGAGGAGATTTGCAATGATGAAAAACAGGGCCTGAACTCTTAAAAGCTCAGCTGTACTCATTTTTTCTTGGTCTGTCAGAGTCATGGGTAATGACAGTTACATTGCCTGTCCCTATCTCATATGCAGGAAAAAACTATGAATAGTTGGAGATATTATTTTTCACTTGTAGACATTGTAAAATGAGGAGAGGGGAGAGGAAAGAATCTTGTTTTTATGAACAAGGGTCATAAAAACCAAAACTGGAAAGAATAGCAGAACTCAGGACAAAAAACATTCCATTTTAGCTTTTGGCAGTTTGTAAAAAAACCTTTTAATGAAAAACTGTTCTGCATGAGAAAACAAAGTATCTCAGTGAAATGTTTTGACTCCTTTTCATGGCTTTTTTAACAGAGCTAAAGTCCAGACTCTTGTACAAAATAATACCATGGTGTCCCAATGCCAGTATTTCTTATTTTTGGTGCTCCAAAAGCATGAGGAAGAAAAAAAAATAATGTTTTTCCTCTGAGGTTTTCCAGTTTAGGGCCCAAGCTGCAGGTTTGTCTCAGTTGCCTGGACCCAGGTGAGCTGCTGCTGTGGGGTCCTGACAAAGAGGGTTTGTCCTCCCCGACACAAGCCTGGGGTGTGAGGCTGTCCTGGCTGCATGTATGGGAGGTACAGAAATGCTGATTTTCAGAGCACTTCGGTGTGCACTGCAGCTGCAGCAGGGCAAAGCCGGGTTTGCAGGGACTCCTGCAGTGGATATTTCAAGAAATACACATCAAAGATTTTCTTTCATAAGATTCAAACCTAATTTCTTACTAGAAGAACTCTGCTTTTACCTATGAGATGTGCATGAAAGAAAACTTCCGAACAATGATTTTTATGGCATCTGCCAATATTTTCATTTTAGCTTAATGTGGGATTTAAATTATTATTGTGTCCTATTTTCTGAAGAGAGAAAATGCTCTCTTTGAGGAATTTGATTATATTGAGCCTCTAACTGCATAAACACAATACCAGCCCCAGTGGACTAATTCCATTAAGACTTGAACTATCCACCTTGAAGTTGCTCATGAATACAAAGTGCCAGAGCATCTGGCATTGCTGGTTTTGCAAAACAACTTGTACATTTATGTGTCAGATAATAAAAGCCGTATTTATTTAGATATTAAAATGAACAGATTTAATAATATATTTTAAAACGTCACTGTTACTCATATGGTTTTTCTCTCTGCATGAATAATATTCTTTATTACAGCTGTATGGTACCTTCAAAATAATTCTTGCTCTGAATATTGCAAGGTGCTGGATCTGTGATGTGTAGCATAGACAGGTGGAGAATTTTAATTCTCACAGCAGAAAGGTCCATTTCAGTATTTTGCTTATCCAAACTATGCTCTGTCTTGCCAGTTTTTTAATTCTACCTATCTTTTAGATAACTCTTTTCTATCTAAATAACATATTACTGCTGAGAGTTGGGAGTCATTAGGGAAGATCTGCCCAATTAGCATGTTAATTAGGACCTACCCAATTCAGGGATAGGGAGGTGATTGTTTTATTAGCATTCTGTGAGATGAAAGAAAGATTAATGACTGTGCCTTCACCCCTTGAGGGGTATAGAAGTAACACTTCTTATTTGAGATATTTGAGTGTGTGAGGTGTTTGAAATGGCTGGGCTTACTGAGGGAGTTGCCTGCTGATTAGATGCGCCTGGAGCAGAGAAAAGTATAATTGAGTTTGTTTCTTGATGAGAAGAAAATGATAGTGCAAAGAAAACATAACAGGGCAGGAATGTCTGCTCTTAGAAGTGAAGTCCCACTGAGAGATGGATATCAACTAAAGCCTTGGTCCCCTGAATTGGGCTGGCAGGGCGAGACTTGTGGCTGTTCCATGCAATACGGTTTGTGCAGGTACTCAGAAGCCTCATGGCTGTGGATGGAAAATGTTGTTTATAACAAACATCTCTTCCAGATGTCGTGTTTTCTCCCAGCCACGTGCTGCCACAGAGTGTGGCCCATGGGTACCTTGAACAGGTTGTGCCCAGGGCATTAAAATTCAAAGGGCCTAAAATAAAGTGCCGGAACCTTGGGGGATGTGTTCTGGTTTGGCCGACAGTTGGTACCACGCAGATTTGCTCCTCTTCTCCGTGTGATGCTGTGAAACGGGTATGTTCCAAGATTATCTGGCACACACAACTCATGCCTGTCATTTTGTTGCAAAACTCCAGCACTAATTTATTCTAGGCCTCTCAAATATTCATATACCCAGGGAAACACCAGATTGTTGGTTTCTTTGCTTCCTCTGAGTTCTGCATAGATAACACCTGTTTTGATGCACTTTCTTCTGACACGAAAACGTTCTTCGTTTCCTTTGTTAAATTCTTCAGTAAAGAGTATCAGCTTCTCAAAATGTAGAGAGTTGTCAGTGTGGTCTCATCCACAAATGCTCAGGAAATTGTATTCCTGGCTTTCAGATTTGAGCATATATTCCTTGTAAAGCCAAGGGTATCTTCTTCCCAAGATTGTCCTCAGCAGCATGGAAGAGATCAAAACAAGATCTCTGTGGGCATTATCAGTTTACCATGACTCGTTCTGGTTGCAAATGCTGTTCTTTCAGCATTTGTTCTATTATTGTCTGTGGTGCTCACATACAGATCTTTGTTTGTGTGTCACTCATGCCAATCTTAAAATTTCTGTTAGAAATTGATGCAGTTCCAGGTAGATTTGCTAGAGAAGATTCTGTCATATTTAGGTGTTTCTGCTGACGCTGTTTGATGATCATAAAGAATCATTTGATGCAGTAAATTCCCAGTGCACAAGCACAGACCTTATGCTTTCAACATTTTAGTTGTCTCAGTGTTGGGATTTTTTTAAATTAAGTAGAGCTGGGGTGAATTGCTTTATTCAGAAATATTTTTTTTCTTTTGTGATGCTGTGTCATCCTTATCCGTGTGAATGCTTCTGGATCTGGGTTGTAAATTAATCTCTTGCTGAGTTTTAAATTGGGGTATGAGCCACTCACTCATCTCCCAGAAAATGCAGAAACCATGAGATAAGGTCTCTGTGCTCACATGAGTTACAGCCAGGCGGTTCAATAAAAAGCTGCAGATCGCCATAGTTTGTGATAACAATGTGGTTTTTCAAGTCACCCTGAGACAGAGTTTGCTATTTCTCAAACAATAGCATTTTGATAATATAAAAGTAAAAGCTGCCTATGTTATCTTTTGACACAACCAACAGTACCTGTGGGAGACACAGTCCTGTATAAAACAATTGATTCTACTGATATAAGCAAATTAGGTTTTTGTGACACAGGGAGGAGTTTTCCTTTTAGTCTAAAATGCTCCCTATTGAGAACTCCCACCAGGTGTGCTATGCTTTCTGAAGTCATTAATGTAGATCAAAGAATAATTAGGCTTTGGCAAGCATAAGGGGGTTTGATTAATCAGTCTGAACAGCATCCTTTTATCTCATAATACCAACTGTTGAATCTGCATGGCGTGGCCAGGCTGTAGGAGAGTACTCACACAATTATTTTCCTCTAGCACAAAAGCATGGCATGAGCACAAAGCAGAATCCATCCTTTTGTTTCTTACCTCCCTCAAAACTGAGGACTGGGGACAAGTGTTTATAGCAAAGGGACAAGTGTTTATAGCAAATAACAGATCCAGCAGTGCACTGAACAGAGAGAGAACCAGAACACCCAATTCTTTGTGACTGATAGAGACCACGCCACCACAGAGATGTGGAACATATGTGTAGTAGATTATCTTCTGAGGACAGTCCTGTGCAATAAGAGACTAGTTCTTACCCTGTGTGTGTCAGAGAACACACCAGTACTTTCTTGCTCACTTACAGGTGCTTGATTTACTTTTGAAAGTTCTGTTTGCTCTTCATAGTCCATTTTTCCAAAGATTCCCATGGTGTTTGAAGACATCTACGCCACAGCTATGTAAAAAGCTACCTCTGCTTGCAGATGGCCTATCAGTTCCTGAGATATAGATGTTGATGAATGAAAAGGGGAGGAAGTCAACAGTGTTAATGATCCTGTGTCTGTAGAACACTAGTGAGACTGTCTGGTATAAATGTGATCAGGGTTTGGCCTATAGAGACCTCCTCTTGTTTAATTACCTGGCAAAGCCTAGAAATTTGCTATTGGCATTTTAAAGTCCATTGATTAGATTAGTCAAGAGGCAAAGAACATGACCAGAATTCTTTTTAATTGACTTTGCATGCTTCTGTTAAATAAGAGCACTCAGTCCTTCTTCGGGGAGAGGGCAACTACTCAGGTGTCTTTTGTTGTGCAGCCCTGGAGAGTGAAGGGAGGAGCAGGTTCTTAAAATGTAAGGGGAATGTATGAGCCACTCACCAGGCAAAGAGAAAAGGGAAAGGCTCTTCCTTCTGCCTTTTCTCCTGAAATGGTGCCACTGACAGAGCAGCAGGGTGCAGGATGGAGAGTCTGGAGCAGCAGCCCCTGCCCAGCAGATCCATCCCAGCACTGCTGTCAGAGCCCCTTATGGAGACACAAGGAAGGAAGATGTTACAGCAAGTAGGCAGCATTTTCCTAACAATATTATACTGTTTGTCTTCTTCACTTACATCAACGTTTTGGTGAGAAAACAGCAAAGTGTTTCCTTCCACCCAGCAGTAAAATATCTCTCAAATAAAACGGGGGCAGTAATGCTTTTATTACCAAAGTATCTGCAGAACAAAATGCTTACTTTCTCCTACTTATTTCTAAATCATATCCACACTAACTGTTGCATCCGTTTTCTGCATCCCTGACTGTGTGAGAGAAACTTGGGGAGAAATTACCTCAATAATGTCTTTCTAATCTTCCTTGTTTACAGCACACTTTTTGTTCAAAGTCATTATGACAGTCATGGAAGATTCTGAGTATGATGCAGTTATTGAATTTTAAATGAAAACTAAATTGGCTGTGGTAGATGGGAAAAATATCTCATAACACAGTAATTTTTCCTCAGGGTACTGTTGCTACATTTTATTAGAAATAAGCAATTTTCACCATGTCTCCAAAATGTATAGTGCAGATAAACGTGAGATATTAATCTAAGGAAAAAAGCCTTTTACAAGTATTTAATGCCAAATGGTGGTTTAAAGTTTGCATGTCTTCTACATTTTTCTGGTATGCTGCAGAAACTATTTACCCTTTTTACTGAAGTGAAACATATCTCAGTTCCCTGCGTTGGTCAAAAGCCTCCTGTGGTGTCAGTTAGATGGGATTTAATTGAGAGGTCTGGAGGTTTTTTCTGCTTGATTTGCACATTTGGGAAGCAAGGAATGTTATCTGCTTGTGAAAGGTATTAAGGTGCCCGTGTGGCTGCTAAACAAACCTGTCTGCAGAGCAGCTACCACTTTTCCCATTGGGATCCCCCAGCATCTCCCACTGCTCTGTCCCCACCAGCCCTGAGGTTGCCTTGGGGGTTCTGCCAGCAAGGATGCAAAGGGGAGGCGTTTGAGAAGATAAATATGGGGATGAAATAAAAGCACCTTCATCCCAGTGTTGCAGCCAGCTGGCAGGTGTTAGTTCCACAGGCTGGCTCTGTCAGCTGGCAGATCTCTGCAGGGAATAGCTCATTCCCAGCACAGCTCAGAGACTGCCAGGAGGGAGCTGGGAGCAGCCCAGGGCCACGGGCAGCCCCCTGAGCTCTGGCCCTCTGGGCACCTCCCTGCCAGGGCCTCAGGAGAGCAGATTTCTGCAGCTGCTCCAGCAGCATCCTCCCTTCAGCCGTTCCCTTCTAAGCCAGCAAGCACTGGTGCCCTGGTTTTATGGGTTAGATTTGCTTCATTCCTTCGGCAGCTCTCAAGTTAGGCTGCAAATAAGAGCAATATTCCTATAAGTGTTTAGTGAATTCTCATTAACCAGTATTAGTTCTTGCTCAGCCTCAGCTCCAGTTACAGTTTGTCAAACAGGGAGTGGATGTGAATTAATTGTTGCAGAGGAAGGGATGTATTTTAGCAGTTGCAAAGTACAAATCAGTATGGAAAATGCATCCGCCTCCACCTTATGGACTTGGTGGAGTCCATAAGGTCATGGTTTTACTCATCCTGGCTCTGAGCTGCAGCTGTCACCAGCCCAGAACATTGTCCTTGTGCCCATCCCTTGTGCTCGTGTCTCCTGTTTGTTTCATGGCTGTGGCTCACACTGAAAACCTAAACACAGAGGAGGGTAAGAGGTTCAGTTTGATCAGAATGGGTGGGCTTGACACAGGATGCAGTTATGGAGAAATCATGGTTTGCTTGGCCTCAGGTTACTTTGGCCTTTGGGAAGTAAAACCTGCAGAGGCACAGAGTCCAACATGAGTGTTAGAGGCGTGATCAAGAGACTGCAGATAGAGGATTCTGTAAGATCCTCGCAAACTGGTGCCATTTTCAGAAAATCTGGTTTGCAGTTCGAATTTTCACACTTCACTTTAGCCAAGATGCTAAAATAGAAATTCCAGGGAGGTTTACAAGCAAGCTTACAGCAAAGCTCACACTAAGTAAGCTAATTCAATTTATCAGTCCTTGTCGGGTGCTGGGATGAGAGAACATTTAGAACTGAATATAAGTCTGTTTCCAGATTAATCACAAGCTGTTATATTTTTATGATTTAGTGGTGTTGTTTATGACTAACATTTATGGAAGATAACTAGTAGAATTTCAATAAAAGCTTTTCACCTAAAACTAAGATTATAACAATTTTAGGGGTAATTGGGCAACGGTTGAATTCAAAAGCTGATAAATACAGGGAGTTTTTCAAAACCGTTTATTGCCTACTGACTTAATGGCAGGTTAGACTGCCAGATGCATCACTCTGTGATGAATGTGTAGCTTGCTAAAAATAATGTTGTTGTTCATCATTTGAAATATATGGCAGCCTATAAGCAAACGAAAGGGGTCCTCTCCAATTTCAAATTAAATCAGTTGTGAAAAGCATTTCCTAATTAACAAGGCTTCATTTTAGAGCAAATAACAAAATCCCTTCTAGTATATTTTTCACCCTTCTGTATCTTCTCTTTGTTAATTTGCCATCATATTAACATCATATGTCAATGCCAATCGTATTAATATCATGCCAGTGTTGCCATTGGTTGCTTTGCTTCCCTTGTTGTCTGTTTGGGCCTCACAAACTGAAATGAGAGAGGTGTGTATTAAGGACAATTATGAAAAAATTATGTGTACCTCACTGTGTGATCTGTGAGCTGTCTACAAAGGCAGGAAGGAAAGGGAACCTTACAGCCATCATGTCTAAGAAGTTTTACAGTAATCTGCATCAGCCTAGAACAATTTCTATAGTAAATAGGTTGAAAAAAGTAAAAAATCTCTGTTCTAGGGGAAAATTTCATCCTCTCTCCCTCCCAAATGGAATTTCATGATCTTTGCATTTTGCTATCAATTCTGCTGTAAAAGTGCTTGAATTTTAGCACAACTGCTGTTTACATTAATTTAACACAAAAGCACTCTTCAGAATTTTTTTCTGCGTGTGTATGGGTTTTGTGTAAGTCCATCCTCCATTTAATGATATTTTAATTGATTTTTTTTCCTGGTTTTCAGCTTCTCATGGACTGCCACCCATTCAATCTTAGCTTTATATTATGGACAAACTCTGCTGTACATAGCGTTTCAATTTCTTCACAAGGAGTGTAAATGTAGTTCTCATTTCCAGCATCATTCAAATGCCCACATAACTCTTATCCTTGTGAAAATAAATTGAATCTGTCACGTCATCTTCTATGGCAGCCTGATTCTTGGTAACAAAAGATATTGCAGCTGACAGATGGAGCCACACACTACATAATTAAGTCTCCAGTGTGTGTCAGCTGCAGCCTTTCAGGCACAATTAGAGTATGACCAGTTCACCCATTTAGGTACTTTAAATAAAAACAAAAAATATCCCTTAGGTGGATGTGGAGGTTTCTGTGAAAAATAAACTCCAAAATGGGCTAAACAGAAAAAAAATAGGGTTGAGTTCATTGCTTCCAGTGATAAAATTTGATACAGGTCTTTAAATCCTCACTTTACCTCCTTTTCTTTTGCATTTATTATGTCCTTAGTGTAGCTAAGCATAAACTCTTCTCGGTAGGGAGGCTCATGGAGGCAATGGATAGAAGATACATTTTCTTTAGAAAACTGGCTTCAGGGACCCCCAGCTGTGCAGGAGATACAATCACGTTGGGTTTGTAACAGGAGGTTGTAAAACTTGGGCAAAACTATGAAACAACAGAAAACTTTAAGAAAATAAAAAAGGCATTTAGTGTTGTGTGATGCATCCAGAATTAAAAATGAGCCTGATGCACAACCTTGTGATCTCATCTCAGTATCTGCCACGTCTGGGAATCTCCATGTTTTTATGACTTTTCCTCACAAAGACAAAGAGAGAAGAGGTTTTGGCTAATCTGCTGCACTGCACCCCTGGTAAATGATTAGGTGCCTCACACTAACCACCTCTGCACACCTGAGGTGCTTTGGTTTATAAGGACAGTGAGCAGCACCAAATCTCAGTGTCCTCCTGTCATCCCTGTATTTTTAACTTCCCAAGCTGATTCCATTATTTCTGACACACACTCCTTTATCAGTCTTTCTTCCCTCCCTAAAACACACACAGCAGTTGCCTGATAGTCATTATAATGATGCACCAACGGCAGCAAAAGCAATTCACAGAGTTGCAGCTGCTTCTTCACATTCTTCTTGGCTTTTTAGGTATGTTTTGTTTCATTAAAGAGAAGTTCCATGCTGCTTTTACTACTCTGACTACTAATGAAGGATAAGCTTATTAATTCAGAAGTTTTAATTAAATCACTTGCAGAGGGATCTGCTTGGCATGAAAATATATTCAGAGGATGACTGTAAGGAGTCCCTGGTGGTACAACCTTCTTTGATGACCATCCATGCTGGATGCTTGTACTCCAAATCTACATTGGCGGGGAGGTCAGGAGGCAGGAGACACAGGGATGCACTTCCCAAATGCAGGGCTTCAACCATCATGGCAGTATTTTAGCTTTCAGCAGACATCTCAGATGTCTAAATGGAGAAAAACAGGTTGCCAAGAAGCAAGTCAGTCAACTTTTCCTACAAAACTAGCCAAAAATGAGATTGACTGCCTCATGGTTCACCCTATTGGGTTACTACTTTAGGATGGGGAGTCACTTCTAGCAGTTTAAATGAGGACTGGAGTAGGATTTATCCACTCTTCTCAAGTCTGAAATCTCCAGAAGGCACATGCACCTTCGTAGTATGTCTGCATTCAGAAGTCCCAGGACTTGGTTTACCTCTATGGCTCACATCAGATAGATTTGATTGTAAGAAATAACGTTTCCTTGGGAAAAGAAAAAAATATAAGCTGCCTAATTCTGGGAACTGTAATTGGTGGTGAATATGGCCTTTGACTTACCTCTTTCATTCTCCCTGCCCCAGTCTGGCATAGATTCACAAAATTGATTTAAAGACTCCTATTTCTTATCCTGTTTCCATGCTCCCTCCCCCAAAGTAACGAAGTTGCAAAGCTTTCCTCAGATAAAATGCCTTATTGAGAATGCCATTACCCCAGGTGGGATCAGGCAGGAAATATTTTTCCTTGCAGCCAACTAAAGAGTAGGAAAAGACAGAGAAAGTGTCTTGATTTCATTTATTAGACTTTACCCTGTTGCTTCTCTTTGGCCTGTGCCTCTCAGATATGCACTGTCATTTGAGTTATCAAAGTCCTGGCCCTGACAGGGCTGTAGTGCTGGGAAGGTCTGATTTGGATCTTGCACACTGGTGTAAGGCAGAAGAAATCCCCAGGCAGGACCTCGTCACCACAAATCCAACTAAAAACCATAATAGCCACGATCCATCAGGTAGGAAACCTGAGGACAGCAAATGCTCTTATCTCAAACACTGAATTTACAGTAATTAACAATTGAAAATGCAATTGCAGTGTTTTAGAGGCTGTCCTTTCTATGATTGTGGGGAATGGAAGTTAATGGAAATACACTTGTTAATAGTTGTTGGCTGAAGGGCTTCCATTAGCTGATCCAGTGCCTCCAAATGCACGCTTAGGAAATAACGCAGTAGATGAATCTGTGAGAAATGAATTGGGGGGTTTTTGGTTGGTTTTGTTGTTGAGAGATAATAAAGATGTTTCTCTCTAGGCTCAGCTGGGATATTACTGCTGTTCATATAGCCGAGCGTTTTGTTGGAGAGACGAAGTGCTGCATATACCAGAAACCTGACAAATACTGAGCTAATATCATGTCAACAATAAACTGGGGATAATGCGTTTCCTCTTCTTCTAATAGATTTTTGCTTACATATAATCATAAGCAATACTAAAAAATTACAACGGGAAAAAAACAGCCACTGGAAGGTGTCAGCTCTCTGTGATTCGCCGTTCGTCTGACTCGAAGTATCAGGTGCAGAGAGGATGAAAATAATTTGTTTGGGGATTACCTACACCCAGAAAGAAACTTGATAATCACTCAAGTGAGTAGCTGCTGCATTTGTCTGCTACCCTCTTACCTAGTAATCGTTGTTGAATCCAATTAAATTATTGTTTCCAGGGCTGGGGAATGAAGGAGAACTCATTGTTCATCGAGCTGCCTCTGTTTCCTCATTGTAGAAGTGTCACTTATCAGGGCTTACGGAGGGCTGTTAGTTGGATCTACAGACACTGACCAATTAATGGTCAGTGGTTTGCTTTTATTTTCCTTAGGGAAACACAAACACACAGCACAAACAGGGAAGTTTGATACACACAACCAGTTTAGTCCTCAGAAAAGGCTTAGTGCATCTTCAACACAACATGGCACTTAATGGCACATGTATAATTATGTTTTATAGAGATTTTATAGGAATGGCCAGAATAATATTAATGATGTGTTAACATAGGTGGCAAGACGAGATTTATGTTTCAGGCAATTACATTCTACAAGCTGAACTAGAGAACAGAGGTAATTAACAAGAATAATGATAGCACTACCTTCCCATAAATCACTGTTAAAAAAGAGTAAATAATAGAAGACAAAGGGATTATGAGTCAAGTTGTGTCATTATTCATCAATTTTGGAGCAGGAGGGTGGGTTTAATTAGTGAAATGGCACAGCACTTTTTTGGTGCTTTTCAAGTAGTCTTTGTGCTCTTCTATCACGGGGAACAAACATCTGATTGAATGCAAATGACAGTGATTGCCTTCTCCACATTCCTGATCAAGGAAGGAAATTTCCCTTTGTGCTCCATTGAATGAAGCAAAGGGAGTGATTACTGGCCAAGCTGGCCTGGGAAATTTTGCAATCCTGATTGCAGGTGAGGGTCTCCCTAATCTGCGAAGGGTGAAAGCACCCACTTCTCCAGCAGTTTCAGGGTTCTGTGAGTTGTTCAGTTCCAGGTTTTAATCTGCAAGGCTTTTTGGATAAGAAAGCAAATCAGTCTCCACTGTGAGGACCCTTATCTATTAATTAATTTTGCCTTGTCTAATCCTAGGAGAAGACATTTCTCATGCCAAGCCACGGGGAGCTGATGCATAATTGCAGTACCAGGAGCAGCAGGAGCCCATGAGGATAAACAGAGTGTGAGTGCTCAGAAAGCAGAGGGTAAGAGCTGCCACAGCCCCAGAGTGGGGTCACCAACTGGCCAAATACCTAGCAAGGTTTCTAAACATCTTGTTGTAATATTTTAGCTGATACAAGGCCTGTTCCTTTGGAAAGTTGTTTTATATTCTATTCATTCCTCTGAGGGCTGAGCAAATACGGACTGGAAAAAATGACTAACAGAAGAAAAGGCTTTTTTCATCCTGATCAGCTTGGGCTCTGATTTTGACTGGCTTTACAGACTAAGGGGATAAGATAGTTGCTACTTGTAGATGCATTTGATCTCTCATTGCCAAGAGGACATGCTGCCATTCCGATAAGGAAAAATAACGCTGAGTTATTTCTCCATTCACAGAACACAAATCTGTTTTTGCAAGCAGTTTGCCAGATTGTGATATCAATCAGTACAGCCACCTTACTAATCCCCAGTCGAGGGCCATTTCAGTGCACCTGGTGCCTGCCTAGTCAAGTCTGAGGTGATGAGGAGGAGTTTCTGTGCACTGCTGAAGATTTGCTACCAGGCCTCATGAGATGACTCTTTCACAGCTGGGTGAAGAACTCTTACCTACATGCAATATGTTTTGTAGACCATTAAGGCATCCTTTGTCTGAAAAGTTATGAGAAATGGACTATTAACTATTATTAATTATAGCATGTGCAAAGCTTGTGGGCCAAGTTTAATTAAATTCAATAAAGGCATATGCAATAAAAATGAGCAGTTAACAGCAGTGAAGGATTCTGATCTGAATCTGGGAAGACTTCCTTCATCAGTATTAGCAGTGTGGGAAATAAAAAAAACTGTGAAACTTCAGCTTTGACAAAGACTGTGAAACTCCAACTTTGACGTATTTAGAGAGGAAAGTTCTAAGTTTCCTGTACTGCAAGTGGGTAAATTCAGTCCACCTGCGTTTGTCCTTGATTACACACTGCTTTCTCCTCTGGCTACAGACCTCAGCGTAAATGTCCAGCTTCCTAAGTCACCTCCAGAGAGTGACAAAATGCTCCATGTCACACAGAGAGCACACCCACTAAATATAAGAGCTTGCAACACAACTCTAAGGAGTACTCACAGGGTATTTGCTGATCCAGTATTGCAGTTGCTCCACCCTACAGGCCAAAGGCTGAGTGATAAATAGAGCTGAGGGGATGGAGAGCTGAGCTGAGGGAGAAGGTGCTCATTCAATACTGCAGATTCTGTTGTTTCATTATCTCTGGAGATGCCAGGACAAGGGTAATGGAGCAGATCCATTGTGAAAAGGTTCGACATTTTCTTGTGCACTGACTCAGGGGAAAATCTCTGTGGTTCAGAAGCAGCATTGACTAACCAGAATCACGTGGGAGCCCTTTGGGTTGAAGGCCTGAAGAAATGGGACTTCCCAAACCTTTTTAGATTGACTGAATTAGAAACTTAGCCTGAACTGCACATCCTACAACTCTTCACAGCCCAAAACCCGGATGCAAATCCTGGTATTAGGCTTCCTCCATATCCTCAACCAGGAGGCAGTACCATACATTTAAAAAAAAAAAAAAAAAAAAAAAAACAAAAAAAAAAAAAAAAAAAACAAAAAAACAAACAAACAACAACAACAAAAAAAAAAACCACACAAAAGAAGATGAGAATGTGACAGTTTCATGGAGAACACAAAATCAGATTTCAGTTCAGCTTTGCAGATATCACTGCTCCGGTACCTGTAGCTTCAGAAGGTACTTTCATATGAAAATACTCGTGCAAAACTGATGTTGTTGTATCCCTATCACTAAAGATGAATCTGTGGATATGGGTGCACTGGCTGCTTTGAATTTCAGACATAATGGATAAAGGCGTAGTAAGAGCTTTCCTGGAAATCCTTAGAATTTCAGTCTGTTGGGGGCAGATTCTCATTCTTCTTGTTCACCTCGCTTCCTTGCCTGTGTCTGGGCTTGGTGAGGGAAGCTGAGCTGCCTTTAAAGATGCCATTGATATCAGGGGAGGGAAGAAGTGCTTCAAGCCTAGTTGTAGGCGTGTGGAGGGAGGGGGGAATTTTAAACAGGATTTAATGGAGCTGGGAGCTGGGTTATTTAAAACTGGTGCAAAGATCCTTTGTATTGACAATTCACTGTATGAGCCATAAACTCTTCACTCTGTGCCTATAAAAGATGAAAGGACCAATTACTTATTGAGGCATTAAACACCCCGGGGACAAAGATGCCTGTCTAGCAATAGTAAACTTATTGACTGAAACCTATTTGAATTTCAAATTGCCAAATGTCCCGATTTTTTAAAAGCTTCCTATGATAACCAAGGTCTGGAAAGTCAATTGAAACTTAATTCTCCTGGATATCTCATGGGGAGAGAGTACATGAATCTGGACAGATTCAATTATTTAATTTTAATGAAAAAATAGATAGCTGCTTTATAATTTCCTTATAGAGCCGTAGATGGGAACTCAGTCCTTTTTCTAAGATGTTATCCTAGGATAAATGACAACAGTGGTCTGGCAAACACAGGTTGCCAAGAGGTTTATATCCAAGTGTTTTCTGCTTCCTCCTGTCCTTAGATCTTCTTTTTTCCCTCCACCTGGGACCAGGACTGTCTGACATGCCAGCCCAGTCCAGAGGAGCATTTCCTCCCTGCCGATGGACAGTGCAGATGGAATTTATAAAGCGTTGCCCAGGGGACCTGTTACAGGATGCTGTAGAGCCCCACACTGCACGAGGACACGTTTGCTGTCTCGTCTGTTGGAAAGGCACTCACAAAGCCAATCAGCCACAGCTCAGTGCTGCTACCACCAGCATCCTGCTGGTGAGATACCCTGTGGCTACCACAGGACAAAGTCAGTCCTGACAGCAAATGTGGATAAACAGCCACTGACCATGTTTTGCAATCCCCCCACCCTGAGAGTCTTTTGAGACTTGCCATGATCATCAGCTTGATCAGCTACTTGCCAGGAGGTAGCTGGGCAGAGCTCATCGAATTAAAAGTTACAACTAACTCTCCCTGAGTTGCACTGCTCTCACCACATTCATTAGTAGAACAGTTCATTGTATTTAATTGCCATTACTCTGAATACCAATGGAGTTAATTACTTGCTCTGTATGGACAGCACTGCCTGAAATGTTGACTCCACATAAACCCATTAAAACAATTAGTGCAGTGTAATTGTGGGTATTTACTGTTGGATTCATTTTCCTTTTGTTTTTACTGTAATGTCATATACAGAGCAAAGGTCCACGGCAGCAGCAGGGCTGTTATCAAAACCTCAGAGGAGTTTATCCTCCTCTTTATATGCTCTGCACACATAGAGGGAGCATCTGCAATCATAACAGCTGCTCAGTGTGTAGTGCTGGGCAGGAGAGACACCACTGCACCCCTGTCCTTGACCTTGGCATAATAAGGCTTTTATCAGATCCAGCCGACAAGAACACACTCAGTGCTTCTGTCTGAGCAAACCTGGTGTTTGTTGTTGCTTTTGTTTTAACAGAACCTCATTACAGGAGGACGAGTGGCTGCATACCAGCATCATTCAGCTGGTCATGAAAGAGATTCCATCTCCCTGCCTTTGTTTCGGGTAGTTTCTGTTGGGATTCCCATCATGCAGTCATTTTTATGTATTCCATTTTCTCTCTGTCTTGGTGTACAATCATAAATGAAGGCAAGCATTTATCACCACAGCAGCTTTAAATAACAAATGCTTGATGAATTTACTCTCAGCTGGCCGGAAGCAATACTGTGATTGCAGCATTTTATAATCATCAAGACTTGTTTCTCTAAGCTGAATTAATTTGCATGAGCAATGTGTTATTAACAAAGTTGCTGGTAACTAGTGTGTTCAAGAAAACTGTGGGAGAGGACTCTTTCTGCCTATGCTTTCCTTGGGCAAACCTAACCTTGTGAGGTGTTTTAGATGGATGGGTGAAGAATTTTATCCAAGGGCAAAGGTTTGGAATGAGTGCAAGTATTCTGACTCCGTGTCAGAGAGATCCTGCAGAGCCAGGCCCTGTCTCTGGCCATACAGGACATTCCCATATTAGTATCACACTTATCTCCAGCCAAGGTCCTACAGGACAGTAAATCCAGCACTATGCCGAGTCAAAAATACAGAGAAAAATGTTGTTCTTGTAAAAGCTCAACCCATTGTTCAAGAGCATTCAAAAATTTTGGCAAGTGAATTGTGTACCACCACATCAGGGATCACCTGTCCTTCTTTATGCAGCCAGAATAAACCAGCTGATGCTCTAGATCATGTCTGGGGATAAACTGACTGGAGTAAACTCCCTGTTTACACTTCTCTAAACCTAGTATTTACATTTAGGTGGGCTGGTAGCATATGGATCTGGAAGGATGCTGCAGATATTTGCTTCGCTATGTGATACATGGCCAGCATTTGTTCTGACTCCCTCAGATGGCTTCTTTTTGAGATGGTGGAAGGTTTCTCCATCATGTCTGGGGGTGGCTTATTGTGCCTGCAGCAGGAGCTTCAGCTGTTCCTTTCCTTGAAGGTTCTTAAATGCTTCTCACAATTATTTTAGGTGGAAGGCACTGTTTACACTTCCCAGCCTCGGTGAGGTTTCTGCAGCTCGCTGTGGTATTTATTGCTGTATTAATTGCTCATGCACAAAAGCTTGTGGTGGTGTGCAAAATGCTAATGATGGATCCTAATGACTGTGCACCTCCCTCTCCTTCGCTGGTCGGTGCTTTATTGATGTATTCATTAAACTGTCTGAGCAGCAAGGCTGGATGCACATACCAAAATGTTTCCTTCTCATCGGAGAAAAATACAGACCCTGAGAGAAATTGGTGGTTGGAAGATGCCAGACAGTTATCTCTGAAGGATGAATAAAGGCACTCTGAATAATCATGTAAGAACTGGCAGTCAAGAGTGAGAGGCTGTGCCTCACAGGGAGAGGGAGGTGGTGGTAGGGTGTTACAAGGCAATTTTTGCATTTTTGAGAAACTTGTCTGAAAGTGGGTCCTGATCTTGTAGGGATGCTAGGAGGTGATCACAAGAATGTGGAGCACACTGTGTTTGAGGGAAGATGCATATAGAAAAATCTGGTGGGTTAGATGCTTCTGTGTAATTGTAAAGGACTGCAACTCACATGGAAACAAGCTCACTGATCCTGGAGTGCAACCTTAGGAGAGTCCTCTCATTGCCTCAGGATGGTGACACTGGGCAGTAAAAGCTTTTATTAGAGCTTCCAAGAAATTCTTCCTTGAGTATGCTGAGAGGAAGGCGATGAGGAAAACCTGTGGGCAGCTTTGGGTACATCCTTGTCATTTGGTAGAGTTTTCCATCAAGAGGTATTTCAAAGATCCTTACAATGGAAGTATCTGAACCTCCACATGCCAAAGGAGAAATCAAGGCACAAAGCTATTCAGGAGAGGAGAAAAAGGCCAGGTGTCCCAAGACTTCAGTGCTTTGTCAACTACCTTCAGTGTTGACTTTAAACTGTGTCTTGCTGTTATTCCACCTTTCTTTCTTCATTCCAGGGAAGTACAGGGGAGAAGGCAGTGATGTCATCATATCATCTTTGTCAGTGTCATAAAACACATCCTTACAGAATAACACTTATAACATTATAAAATAACAGTATTTTTTCAGTTCCTACTCTGAGTTTATGCAAGAGCTCTGTAGAAATAATTGATTAGGTTTCAATTTATGCTCAGAATGGTAACTGACATGGTAGCAAATGTGTTCATTGATATCTAATTTGGTGTGGCTAATTTCCTCAATGCCAGCTAAGTGCCTGGGTATTTCTTATCACATTAAGGTATTATCTGAATCTTGTTGCACATTTGTTCAGTGCTTCTGTAGCTATGACTTAATTACATGGCAACTGAGTTTATACCCTGGTATGGAAGGATTGCTCCTCAGACAGTTTCCTCCGATAAACAATAGATAATTGCCATGTTCCTACTTTAATGAATGTAAATTATAAGATTATTTTAATGATCTTGGGTCCAGCCTTGGTCAGACACAGATTGCTTCTCCTCACGCTGGGCTCCAGCAGCGCCCACTGAAGTCAGTGCAGTCCATCAGTGCAGGCTTTCACCCAGCTCTACAGAAATTAGGACTTTTGCATAGGAAAATACTGTCCCTCAGTGTGAGGGAATGACACGCACATAGCAACATTTAAAATTTTGGTCCTTGTGGCAAGAATTCCCTACCCCCAACCCTCGGAGGCCGTGCAACACAATCCTGCACTGTGTGAGCTACTTGAAGCAAGTGGGAGTTAATATCTGTTAACTTCTCTCTGCTCTACAAGTCAATACCCTGTCCTTAAAGCAGTTGTTTCCCTCTCCCTGCTGCACAGCTCATGATCAGAGGGAAAAGGAATGTTTCTCACCTCCATCCACTGATGCTTTTTCCCATTAATGCAGCCAAGTGAGCAGTGGTTTCCAAAAACACCCAGGAAGGGCAGAGAAACAGGAAGGGGATATGGAGGGTCACCTCTGGGTGAAAAAATCTGGGTTTGTGTTGGGGGTGGGCAGGTGTGCAGAGAGCTTGTGTCAGGATTCAGCTCTAGGTGTGTGGTACAGCCTTGTGAGCAGAGTGAAGGGAATGCTCATGGATTCGGATATGCTGGGAAAAAACCATGAGTGATCCTTTGAGATACCTAAATAACGCTTCGTGACTCGAGTGAAATGCTCTCGTTAGGCCCTCTGGAGGAGAATTCGACATTTTCTGTGCCACCTGCAATATTAAAAGAAGATGCTGCTGGCTTCTGCATTGTCTCCTGAAAGGCACAGGGGCTGATAGAAATGTAATTAAATCACCTGCAGCATTCATCTGTTGTCATAGCAGCCCTCACAATGAATATAACAATAATTTCATCTGTAGCTTAGCTTAATGCAGTTTTGCCTGCACCAGCCAGAAAACAGTTTTCTATTCCACATCCAACAGAGTTCAAGGGTTTCCATTTCAGTTCCACCAACGATGGTCTACAGTGGGGTAAAATCACAGATGGAGCCTTTGCTACACTCCTCCAACATCAGACAGCAACTACTACCTGTGGGTGATCCCATAAGGTTCAGGAGGTCAGATTGGATGATTATATTTTCTTCTAGCCTTAAAAATCTCAGAATCACTGCATCAATTTACATGCACGTAACAGAGGCTTGGTGCAGTGTTCTTCCCGTCTCGGTTCAGTCCACCAAGAGCTGGCTGTGCTCTAAAGACGTGCCCTTGATTTTCCTGGAGGTGTGTTTCAGGCTGGATATGTGGAGCACAGTGAGGACACGGCAGTTTTGGCAGTGATGTAGGGCACACCAGACAGGGTAGAATTCATCTTTTTTTTCTTTCTTTTTTTTTTTTTTTTAACTTGCCAAGGAGTATGTTTTAAACTGAGACATTATTGATGGACCCAGGTGGCTCCAGGCACCTCCTGACTCTCCTTTGCTGAATGTGGGATGAGCTCCCTGGCTCAGTTCAATATCCTGTAGGGAAGTGATCCCTATCACTGTGCTCGAGGGTGAGGGGACAGCAAACTCTCCCTGCCCAAAGGCTGAAGGATTGAACTATCCTGAACACCTGGATAGTGTCTAATACCTAAAGGTAGATCGTCCATTAAGTCCAAGAAAATGTAACAGGCTACTCCTAATTTCCATGACTTACTCTTCTTTGGATATGAAGGAGTTTGTCATTGATTTATGACTGTAAGAAATTTCAGAAAACCTTGCTTCATTTGCTGATAATCAGTTTTATTTTATTTTTGCTACTATTTATCTACTACTTTCTTCCAGGAATGACTCCTGTTTACCACCTTTCTCAATTAAACAGTCCCACAATTCAGCTATGTAGCAATAATATTTCAAGAGAACAATTAAAAACAAGCCAAGAGTAGAAGAATATGATAAATGAGACATACAACATCTGCAACAAATATGTGGCTCCACCCAATACACCTGGGAAATACCTTCTTTTTGCTTCTATCCATTCCATTCCTGTTTGGGGAGGTTTAGGGAACCGAGGTTCATCCTGCAATGACTTGTTTTTATCTCACATATTCAGGAATGTACAAGTTGAAGAGTGTTTAAATACCGTGTGAAAAAGGGGTAACTTGTGCATGGCCAAGATAAGCTGATCTGTGAGCTGAGGCTTGCCTGAGCCTGGTGTATGGAATATTCCTCCTTCAGGCAAGCTCTGCTTGGAGCAGGGGAGTTTTCTCTCTCTCTGGAGCAACTGTGCATAATGACCTTCCCAGGCTAAGCAGTGCTAAAAGGAGTTGTTGCAAATTGCTTATGTGCTGTCATTTTACTCTTCCCTGTATGAATAGACCTAATAACACAGCCACACGCACAGTACCTCTCCTCTGATGCTCTCAAATGCTTTACCCGGGCTCATAAATAGCATTTATTCCTGTTTTACAGATGAGGTAAGAGGGATGGCAGTAGCAGGAGAGCCGAGGATCACTCAGGGTTAGCGGCAGTGAGATGTGCCTTTGCCATGCTGGATCATGCCAGTATTTTGGTAAGCATCAAATAAATATCAAAGGCAAGTCTTGTATCAGATTATAGGTCTGGAAACATATATCCATCCCTTTGGACTGACCCAGGGGCAGGCTAGAGATCATCTGTATTCCTTGAGCAAGGGAGAAATGTCCCTTTGCTGTGTCCCTACCTGCCAGAAGAAAAGAGCTAAAGAGCTAAAGTACCTTTCAGAAAGGCATGGGGACAGGAAGAATCCATCATTTTCCTCAGTGCTCTGTTTTTCCCATGATTTCCTCATGGCTTGAAATCTGGGGATCCCACAGTCCTGGGGGCTCACACCCCCTCCTACCAAAGGAGAAAAAGAGCAGAGAGATGGATACAAGCATTCATCTGTCCCACACCCCCAGATGGAATTGCTGTTCGTACACAAAATTTACCTTTTTTGGGCTCAGGTGTGAGCTGGTTGTTGGACAACTCCAGTTCCCATTTAGGCCAAATATGGGTAATTCAGAATTATATGTGATGTTGAGATGCCCCCAGGCAAGCTTGGGCCTGTGAGATTTACAAGGGCACTTGGGAAACTGGGAAACTTTGCTGGGTGGCCATCAGTCAGTGCCTGCAGTGCAGGGCTGTGAAACCCAGCCCCTGGTACATGGCCACCACGCTCTGGAGCCAAAGCATTTGCTCTGAGTTGCAGTGCAGGGTTGGAAATACTAAAAAAAAATCAAGAGGCTCAGGCATCATGGCCCGGCTCACCTACAGATAGCTGATTTTCCTGTGATTCGTGTGTTCTTTTGAAAAAGCTCCAGTTTATCCCCTGTGGAATATTACAGTTTGAAATCAATTAAATTTTACTTAAGTCACCCACCCCTGAGAGGCACCAGCAGCAGGTTTGTTCCACAGCTCTCCGTGGCTTTGGTCTCCCTGGCTCCCTGGGCTGCAGCCACGATGCCTTTGAGCATTGCTCTGCCACCTCAGGGAATGTGGGGAAAGGAAAGAACCAGCTTCCCACATCTCCTTCCCAGTCCCAGGACTCCTTGGCTGTTTGGTCTATAATCTGTTAGGGAACACTGGAAATGCTCCGTGTTCCAGGGTTTAACAAGGGATGCTGCTGCTGAAAATCAAGACCTGAGAAAGGCTGGAATGCCACCAGTATTTCTGATCTGACACAAAAACGAGTTCGGTTGTGAAGGAGTAAATTAAAGACACGGTTTCAAAGATCCAGCAGTAAATACGCTGAAGGTCATGGGACATCACAAGTTAATAAACTCAACTGGATAATTTAATTCAGCACAAAGAACCTGTCTGTGTGCACTGAATAGAAGGTAAGAGTTTGACATGATGAGATGGAAAAGCTTTGTTATCCTCTTGTCTTGCCAGGATTTGCTTCAATCACGCCAAAGAATGTTACTTCATTCTTGCCCTAATAACACTGTGGAGGAAATTAAATTACTCATATATAACAAAAGTGAACTGATTTTGACATCTCTTCTAGGCAAACCTCCTGCTGTATTAGCTCCTAAGCACATTCTCCCTCACTTAGGGTCTCATGCATATTTATGATTATCACTCATAGTAAATATAAGCACTTTGCGAGAACACAAATTAACTGCAGGATGTAATGGAGGTTGCCAAGGGTGTTTTTTATTGTTGACTGTGACATGAAGTCTACAATGTGGGTACAATAATGGATGGATCGTGAGGCATGGAGAAATAATCCCATCACAGAGTGCTCTGACATCAGAAACCACAACAGCAAAACCAGTGTCACTCCAGCCTCGGGCTGCTTTTACTGTGCTTTTATTTCATTTCATTTTAAAAGGAGCTCTGGTTTAGCTTGAATTTTTTTCTTTATGTTTTTATAACTTATCAATTGGTGAAAATAATTAAAGGCTGTAGAGCTAAAAAGGAATTAATTTCATTTTTAAGGCTGACAGACCTTAGCCTTTGGTTTTAGCTGGATTAATAATGGTGGGTTGTCTCTGTTGCAATGGCTCTTTCTTAAAGTTTGATTGCTTTTTCATTACATTAGCTAGGTTTTGGAAAGATCTTATACAGTAAATTTAGCCTCCAGAAATAAACCTCACAACCTTGAAACTAAGGTTGAACCCTGCAAGGCAGAGACCATTGCATCAGGGATTGGCTCTTGTAGGCTTTCTTTAGGAGGAAGCCTGAACAATACAGCATTTAAAACAATGGAGCCTTATTTTAAAAACAAACAAACAAACAAACAAACAAACAAAACCCACATTATTTCTCCCAGCCCATTCCAAATGCAGCTCTCAACCTTTGTTCTCTCAGTAAAACAGGCTCTTGGTTGAGTTTTAATTGGGCTCCATCCCCCAGCCCAGCAGCATCAGCCTGTCTGGAGCCTGTCCATGCCAAGGACTGCGCCAGGAGCAGGTTCATTTTGGGGGTAGATGCAGGTGGATTTCATCACCCATAATCTGATGTCCTGGACAGCGAGAGCCTTTTTTGAGATGGACATTCCTTCAGTGTTTTCCATGACTTCTACCTCTAGCCTCAGGTTCTTCTTCTGAAGTGGGGACGGAGTTTTAAGGAGCATTAGTGGGTTTTTTGTTTAAAACTCAGTGAAAGTAAACAGACTTGGTGCAGAGCAGGAAAGAGGCCCGTGGGAGCAGCTCTGCCTGCCTTTCCCTAAGGATGGCTGTGTGAGGGAGCCAGAGACGAGTCCTCTTTAGGCCATGATGGATGTCCCCGTGCACGGGAACACACTGCTGCTGTCAGGGGTGTCACCCTTGCAGAGGAACACATCAAAGCTGGCAGCACAAATATTGCAGGCACAGGAGGAAGGGGACAAAGGGAGCTGAGCTTCCACTGAAAATGGCAACATCTGCTCCATCCATGAGAAAAACGGGAGAAAAATGGTGACGGATGTGCCCGGATTAAGCGTAACCTCGCTCTGCTGCAGCTGAGCAGCGCAGGCTCCTGTGCTGAGCACATCACACAGGTCAGCGCTCCCGAGCCGAGCAATCCCACGTGGAGCGAGGTGGGATCACCGTGGGCAGCAGAGCCTGCAGCTGGGTCACCCTGCTGCACCCACAGCACTGCTCGTTCCAGGCATAAATCGTCCTGATCCTGCCTCCAAATAAGAATTCCACACGCCAAGCATTGCGTTAGACAGTTTCAAAAATAAATGAAATATAGGGACTAATAGAGAGTGGAAATTCTTCTTAATTTGCCCATCATCACTTTTGTTTCTAAAGCAAAGCGAGGCTGGCACAGAGATGATGGGAAACACAGTGTTGAAATGACACTTACAGCGTCCCAGAGGACCATTCAAAGCAACAAAAAAACTGGTGATGTCCTTAAAGACTGCAGATGGCTTCTTCAAGGTGAATAATTTTATTGTTTATTGCCTGCTCTGTGTACTGCAAGGAATGACATTTAAGAAGCTGCTCAACAATGTTTTTTCAAAGCACAAAGCAAACATTTAGGAGCCAAATTATCCGTACCAGTGACTGTGTCATCTCCAGAGCTTGGAGCTTGGCTTAGAGGCACATAATAGATTTGGGACAGTGAACTTTTAGAAAGCATGGAATACAGGTCAGATGTGTATTTCTGCAAAAATATAGAAATCTTGGAACTGGAATGCTTTTACATGGCTTGTGAAAATACACCCTGTGAGGGAAAAAAGTGCTCTTACAAAAGCAAGTGATATTAGGAAGCTTTTATTATGCAACTTTTCATTTTTTAGGAGAATGAAATACCATTCACAAGCTCTCCTTTTCCAAGATATTTCAAAGCTTCCAGATCTGACCAAAAAGGCATTATATAGTCAGTCACATCTGGAAAGTGTCCTTAAGCTCCTTGTAAGCTTGTGTTCAAAATTTCATCAGTAGTGAAGATTTTAATACATTTCTATTTGGCCAAAAATTCCACTTCAATTTCAGGGCTGGATTGTTTGGGTTTTTTTCATTTTTCCTCTTCATATTCATATTCTCCCTTCAGCTCCTGTCCCAACAGGTATCTGCCACTTCTCCAGGGAGTATTAACACCAAATAGAAATTCAAGTGTGACCTTTTCCACAGGTCAAAAATTTATTGCTCATTAGTGCAAACTGGTTTGAGACTGCACCTCTTTGGTGCTCGGTCCAAAGCTTTCTGCTGCCATGGCTCTGATTCCATCAGATTTGAAGCTTGTAAAGCAAGAACATGTTTTGTGACAAAAAAACCCCCACACTCTCTGAAGGTAGAAGAAAGAAAGAAAATATCTGTTTATAACCCTTTTGTTTGGCTTTGGGGTTTTTTTCTTTTTCTTTTTCTTTTTTTTTTTCTTTTTTTTTTTTAGTTACCTGTGGAAGGATGGTGAAAAGGTCACAGCAGAATTATAGGAGAAAGGTGTCCATAGATCAGCTGTGCAAGCTGCTTTCAAAGCCATTTTTCAGGACAAAAAGATAAAACATAATCAAAGCAACAACTTTCCTTTTCTTTTACCTGAAAGGCCATGTAAAATTTCAGCCTTTAGAAGGATTGAGGGAGAGGCAGCCTCTTGGACCAGGCAAAGCATCGCTTATCAGCCTCCTGTGACAGCTCCACACTCCTCACCAATGGGGAAGGAGAGATGCACGCTGGGAGAGTAAATGTATTGTTTGGAACATTTAGAGTTTGGGGCTTTTTTTTATTTAGACCTGTCTTTTTGTTTTTTCCAACACAAAGAGAGAGCTTCTCTTGCAGCTGAAAGCCTGGGGCAAATAAATATCCATGTGCTCAGAGAAATCTGTGAGTTGTTAAACGAAGAAGCAGCAGCAGGAAGGCAGAGAAGATGTGGGCTTTGGGGCTGTTGCTTTCATTTTTACTCCCTGTGCAGGAGGCCTGGAGTAGGGGAATGGCCGCTGAGAATGAGTCAGGCAGAAGCCAGCCCTGTACAGCTTGCTGGTGAAAATTAGTTGAGGAAACACAAATCAAATAAGCAGACACATGAAACCTAAACCAGAAGCATCTCGCCACAAGAGCTGGGTGCAAATTAAAAGATAGTGAAAAGAGGGAGTTTCAGGCTCAAAGTCAAGAGGCAGCATCAGGAATGGTTGGATTCCCTGGGTGCAGTCCCAGGACTGCCAGGCTCCTGCTGTGAGGGCAGGCTTGGAACTTCCTTCACATCAATATTGTCCTTCCCTGGCACTCAGCAGAGTGTCGAGCCTGTGACCAAACCTGCCAAGACATGTCTGATTACGTGGCTGGCGCCTTTTTTTAATGTAAGTTTCATGGCTTTAGCAGTGAGAAGGAAAGGAGCTGGGAACAGAAATGCTAGAAATATTAAAATGTCAGACATAAAACTCCTTTCATGTTATAGGAAGCTATTCCAACTAGGACTTGTGGGATAATTAAGGATAATATGATTTTGGCCTGAGTGTCTGACTGCTGTGATTTAGCAGGCTGCAGAAAAAGTAGCCGTGGAAGAAAGTGAAATCCCATTGGATTACTGTGGAATAACATGTTGGTGCTCCCTTCTCCCATCTCTCTCCTGGATTTGGGCTCCCATATCACAGGGGAGGGAAGGCAGCAGCTTTCCTTCACGGAGCACCTGTCAGATTTAGATGCTGGTCCTTAGCAGAGCTGCTGAGCCAGAGCTCCCTCCACCTGAGCACGGGCAGTCTGGAAAAGTAAAAGTTGCCTTTTACCTTCTTTAAACCATTAAAGCCATTTTCCTAATTGATTACAACTGTTCTAATGTGGTAGTTTTAACGCTGTGAATAAAGATTACATTTGATTAGATAAGCCGTTTAAAAGCTCAGAGAGTTGAATAGTAGCATTTATTAATTTTGCTCACTCATTTATCTTTGTGCTTTACTTATGATACAGTCCCTGAAACCTTAATCAAATTGAATCACAAAGAAAAGCTCATTACTTGGAAAAAAATTTACATCCCACTTTTAATGAGTTCAGTTTCTGTGGCCTTGCACAAAGGGCTCTTGCTGTGCCCCAGGTGTGGGGCAAAGACCTGACTGCAGGGCTGAGCCCCTCTGCAGGAGCACTGTCACCTCCAATGAGTCATCTCAGAGAGGATCACAGGTACAGCTGGATAGTTTGAACTGGTATTTTTAATCATCAAAACTAATAACTTCTCCTTTTTTGCAGTTTCTAGTCTCAAAATTCTAAAAACCACCAGTCTAAGCAGAAGCATGGTGGTCTGCCTTTAAATCCAAGGCTAAATCTTCATGTCCTTCCTCTGTTTGAAGGAAAGAGTGGGGGTTTATGCTTTGGTTTGTTCTCCCAGCTGATAAGAGATCACACTGAACTGTAGAGAAGGCTTTAGCCTTGTGTATACATATTTTTAAAAAGTGGCGAATTAAAAGTAATGACTCGGGCATTTTGTGTTTGCTCTTTCTCCTGGCCATAATAAATCTTTACACAGAACTGCTGGAAGTACTAAATCACTCCAGAGCAACTTGTCCTTGTTCCTCACTGCAGAGACAATAGGATTTTAATAAACAATATCTTTGATTAGGTTCAGCAGGAAAGCCAAGGATAACTAGGTATTTGTATCTGTCAGGGCTTCAGCAAGAATCCTTGTAATTCACCTTGACTGCAAAAGCCGTTGCAGTCACATGCAAGGCTTGGTAATACGTTTTGGGTGTTGGGGAGAGGGGGTTTCTCAAATACAGGGATACACCATGCACAGCAGGGCCATCCCCTTTGGGAAAAAGAAAATCTCTCTTAAATACAATGCTTGTGCCTGGGTAGAGAATATGATGATAATAAATGCTTATTATGATAAATGGAGCCGTGTTCCTCAAAGAAGCAGCAACTCACAAAAAAAAATAGCCAAGGAAAATGAGGCTGAACTGGCTTGATGAACAGTAATGATATATAGCCACCAACACAGGTTTGCAAAATGCACTTTGACTTAATTTTAAAGTTGCTTAATATTCCTGTGATATCTGTAATAGGTTCCAAGACAGACTTTACACTGCTTTAAACATGTTATTATTTATGTTCCAGCCACAGTGAAAAGGGATGGAATATCTGGGCAGTACTTAAAATGAAAGAAATGCACAAAATGAAAGTGGGCAAAGAAAACGGAGAGCTTTTGTTTCAGCATAATGACCATCCCAATGGGATAATTAATTTCCCTTAGAGCAGCTTGTTATGTTGCAAAGATATTATACTTATGCAGATTTAACTGGAGAAACATCATATTGTTGTAATTCCTCCAGTGTGAGGCAGCTCTAATTACTCACTGCTCAGAGCATGAAAAGGAAATGAAAGATGAGCAGCAAGTTAATTTTTATTTTAAAAACAAAGAAGATAAGTTTTAAAAGAGGAAAAGCAGACCATTGTGTACCAGACTGGGAGCATGGATACATTTCGTGGAAAGAGGAGCTGCAGTAATCCTGGATTTTCCCGGGAGGATGTTGCCAGAGGTGAGCCACAGCCTGGAAGGAGCTCGAGGTTATTTACAGCAGGAACAGCGGGATGAAAGCAGCACACCCTGCAGAACACCCCGCCAAGTGCAGGAGCTGCTGCTCTGTGCCTCTGTCACCTGTTTCTTTGGATTTACCCCGAATCTGGCTGTACATATTAGTTTTGACAAATCTTCTCCAAAACTGAGGATGCCGTGGTGCCTTTTGGGGGTGTTTGGCTTCGGGCTGCTGGATCAGACGTGCTCCCAGGGCACATCACTCAGGCCCTCAGGCAGCAACCCCACGCACACAGCTCTTCCTCTCTCGTGCCTCTGCTCTGTGTCTGGGGCTCATGCTCTACCCTTTCAGTAATCCAACCATTTTTCCCAGGCTAAGAAAGACATTTTCTGCCTCATTTTTCCTTGCCTTTCCAAGGCCTTACGCGGCACAGTGCTGAGCACTGTCAGTCCCTGCAGACATTCAAAGCTCCTGATCCCTCTGTGGGCTGGAGCAAAGTTCTCAGTGCAAACCAGCTCTGGAGAGCTTCAATGCACCTGGTGAACAAAGGATCCTGATATCCTCGCAAGGAGCAGAGATCTGAAGAGGTGCCTCCCCGATGACCAAAGCAACATGAGCTGCAAACACCTCCTGCTCCTGATTTCTGAATCCCAAGTTTGCGTGGGATTGACACAAACTACTGTGTCCAGCTTATTTTTTTTTGCTTTTGTAAACACACTCCCTTTCTGTAAATGACCTTTTGTTACTGCAGTGACGTGCGGAGCTGCCAGGCAGCCATCTCAGTGCCACGCAGGGCTGGCAGTGCAGCTGGCACTCCACACGCCCCGGTGGCTGTCGTGGTCACTTGGATGCTTGTGAGCCAAGAATAGCCCAGCACGCATCAGAAAACTCACAGGGAGGCAAAGGCCACACTGTCCTGCCCTGCCAGCTGATCAGAACGAAGCCTCAGACAAACTTTAAATAAATAAATAAGCAAACACTTTAAAAAGGGGACAGAGTACAGAGGTTACCTGTGGGCAAGGATGATGCTACAGAGTGATGACACATGGGCATGTTGGCACAAATAAAAGCCGTGCCTTTGCGCTTCCTTCCCACCTTTCAAATCAGTTTGGACCTCACCTTTCCAGCTACAGGGTTACTGAGCACTGGTACCATGGTGCTTCGCTGGCCCTCTTTAATGACAGGCACAGTCTGTATTTGTCCCTGGCTCTGCACAGCCCCTGACTGCATGGCCTGCTCCTGCAGCATCCACACTGCTGCCAGCACCACCATCCCCACAGCCCCTGCCCATCCCACACTGCTGCCAAAGCTGTGCCAGGACATCTCCATCGGGAGGGTAAAAAACCCATCGAAAATAAAGCAACAACAGGCAAACCAACACTGACTCTTTCCTCCAAACTGTTTGAAGAAACCTGCTCGCAGTGAGATGCCAAATGCTCACACTGACAGCACCTGTATCAAGTGCAGGGCATGGAATGGAGCACATCCACAGCACGGACAGAAATTAAACATAAATTGATGCCACAATTCAATTCTCACCTAACAACAGCTGTAGCAAAGGAGGTAAAGGAATTCCTTGACTCAGTTGTCATGGCAATACTCTTGAAAAAAATCTGCCATAGGCCCAACCCTCACTGCCTCCGTGTGACTGCTCCTCTCCCCCATTAATGCAGCGCTCTCTTCCAGGTCAGTTCCAGGATGGAACAATTACACTCATCTGCTGCATGTGGAGGCAGCAGATACCAACGGTGCAGTTTATAATGCAGTTGCTATAATTAGTTTTTGAAATGAGCACTGCATGGGGAACTCCCCAAGACATATCATTATAGAGAGAATGGGATAATCGCCATGTGGTTGCATTGTATTTCTTTTTTATTCACATTTTTCGTTGCTAATGTGCTTGTTAAATAGTAACAAGTACAAATGTTCATAGCAGAAAAATTAAATGCAAATGCTATTGCCATGCTAAAAAAAAAATTAAAACACCAACAAAACCCCAACATGCTATATATCTTTTTTTCTGTTACCTCTGCTTCTGTGCTGGTCTTTGGACTTACAGTCCTAAGATAAAGCTGCAGCATTTCCTTTGAAAATGATCTTTGATTAGAGTTAGGCAATAGTTTTGGCCTTATTCTTAATGAATATTATATTATTATTTATATATTATACTAATATTTATATATCAGTGATATTATTTTAATATAGTACATTATTATATACATTATATCTCTTTACAAATATTACCTATGTATTGTTATATATAAATACTGCATACTTTTAGATCTATTGTATATATTATATATTAATTTAATATATATAATAAAGGGAAAGAGGAAAAAAGAGAAAGAAACTGGGTGTCTCTGCTGTGCCGTGTCAACTTAATTTTAAGAGAAATTTAAGAGCTAACCAGGCAGCAAAGGGAAAAAAATACACACTTTCATCCATGAGCTAATATACTTCCCCTCACTGACTTGGTAGCAAATATGTTACTAATATCTCTTCCAAACTGCTGATAAACTTCACTGGTGTGTGATTTAGCTATTACTGGAATACTTCTTTCTGAAAACAAATAGGAGGGAAAGAGAGGGGAAAAGTGGAAGGATCCTGTGGGGTGATGGACTGCTTGTCCCAGAAGGAACAGGAATGAGGAACCCCCAAGAGCAGAGCACGGCCCAGAGGGTGTAGCAGGCTCGTTTTCTCCCTGGATCAGCATTCCAAGGGCAAAATGAGGCAGAAAACCTCGCTCGGTTCAGTTCTGCAAGCTCAAGTGAAGTTAATCCAAGGCAAAGTGGCAGCTTTAACACACAGATCCCCACATCATGCTCCAAACAGTCCATTAACCTTCTCAGTAGATGCCCTTGCCCCTTCCCCTGCTCCTGTGAGCTGCTTTACACCCACCCAGCCCCACCTTCCCCTTCGTCACCTAGCCCAGCAAACAAACAAAACTCTGGCTTTGGGACAGAGCGGGTTTGGCCCCCACAGCCCCTCTTCCCTGAGCTCCTCTGTGCAAGTAGGGTCTGGCCCACAGGTAAAATCCTCAACACTGGGGCAAACAGGGCTTCTGCCCTCCTCCTCCTCCTCCTCCTCCTCCTTCTCCTCTGCTTGCAGAGGAATAACCACCTCAGCCCTGAGGCAGCAAGGGAGGAGCAATATCAACCACTCCTGATTTTCAGCAAAGTGCAAGTGAAGATCCTAGACCGGGGCAAACCAGTGTCTGCATTTCCCCTGCTAACCCTCCCTTCTTCTGCAAAGGCTGGCACAACCATAATTATTATTATTAACCCTAATAACTGCTGGGTAAGGCATTAACTCTCTCGGCCCATGGATGCAGGGTGTCACTGCACACAGCAAATGTCTGGGCTACATGGAAAACTTCTGAACTAAGCAGATGAATTTCTGTTTGCACTGGACTAGACTGAAGCAACTTTTGGACAAAGCAAATGTTATGTGCAAGCAGCAGGACGCCATGCTGCTTCTATCTCAAAATCCAGAGAGCCACTTAATTCCTGCTTAAGCCAGACCCACTCCCTGATGATTTTCAGCAGTGTGCTTTGGAGATAAGACCAGATAGCACCTCAGATGATCCAAAAATGTTGCATGCAGTAAGCTGAAAATTCAAAATAAAAATCAAACTGAAACCTAAACAAACAAACAAAAAACCAAAAAAGTAATCTTGCCCTTATCGCAGATGAGCTGGAACAACCTAGAGGAGAAATGATATCATGCAGCAGCAGTGTCAGGCTCTGTGAGGATGTTCTCATGGTTTGGCAATACTCCCGGGGTTTCTTTCCTTGCTACAAATGAGTTAGCAAGAGCAGTAATTGAGAGTAAAGCCTTTGCTTCAAATCTAACTAGGACAGGGTTAATGTGGCAATGCTTTCCAAAGGTGTAGGAAAAACCATCCACCAGGCTACAAGAGATGGTAAGTTTTTCTCCAAGAAACCTCTGGTTTTACTAAGTACAAATTACAAGACACTGGGTACTGATCTGCTCCTCCTCCTCAAGGTCTGCATTCCATCCTCTGCTCCACCTGGGATGGGCAGGAGCTGATGCTCAGAGGGGGCTGCAGTTCCTGGGCACTCGTTGGGAGCTCAGGCAGAAGGCTCTCAAAAAAGCACTGTTGCATTAAGTGGTTTCTGTTTACCTAAACAGGCAGCCCCAGCAGAGCTCTGGTCAGGGCAGCTCCCGGCCCAAATCCCTGCCCAGGCATCAGTGCAGTGACAGCTGGAAGAGGGAGCAGGGCAAGAACCAGCCTGGCCGGGCACAAGCTGCTGCTGCAGCTCCAGCATGACACACTTGGCAGCCATGTGGGCTGCAGGGGACACGTGGGCTCAGGTGGGACAGCTGGCACGTGCCACCGCATCAGCATCAGCAAGGCCCGGTCCAAGGTCACCAGCATGAGCTGGCCCAGGGCAGCACCACTGGTATTGAAAGGGCACAATTCCTTAAATGAGCCTCTTGAAGTCCTCCAGTCCTTGCTGGTGATCTGAGGTGATGCAAGCCCACCTCTGGAGCTCAGGGAATTCGTCATCGGAGTGGAGCAATGTGACCTACGAGTGATGGTCGGGGATAGCAGGTTCCTGCAAGGCTGCAATTTGCTGGCCATCAAATAGGTGTGGATGGCTTGGCAGATCCAAAATTACAGTGCAAGTAGGAGTACAGGGGAAATTATTATTGTCAGGATTTTATGGAGAAAATAACCATGTAGAATGTATTTTAAGGTGGTAGTTTAGACAGGAGCATAATAACATCGTAAACCATAAGAGGAAAACTTGAGGCGTTTAAAAACATCAGAGGAAAAACGAGAGTGAATTACTACTGCCTCTTCTTTCCTAGTTATTTGTTGTCTTAAATGATATGTGTGTGCCTGTGAGTGCATTTGTACATATATATTCCTTTTTTTCCTCTTCAGAGAGATTTTACAAATGGAAGAGCTCACAGTGTTGCTGTATTAAGGAGTAAAAATAAAAATCTGTGAGTGTTTACAAGCACCAGCCAGAGAGGATAGGTAAGAAACTGCATCCCTCCAGAAGATGAAGGATGCTATCAAACCATCTGACTGCAGCCACCAGAGCCAGCAAACTCCCTTTGGAAACCTCCCATCCCTCCTCCCAGATCCCTGTCAGAGCAGGCACACATCCCTATAAGTAGGTTTGATTTGTTTTGGGACCTTCTCAGTGCTCCTTCGTGCATCAGCACAGCCTCCAGAGTGAGGGGCAGGTGCCAGGTTAGAGCTGAGGGCATGCAGGGAGGTCAGGATACACCAAGATAGTTCTGGGGCTTCTGTGGAGCAACCCAGATCCTCAGGGGTTTATGCAATTAGGGCCTGAATTTCACCTTAGATTGCACTGCCCTGGGCCATCCCACACAGGGGTGGCACTGCCCAAGGAGCATTCCCACAAAGTGGGACAGGCAGGCCAGGGCTGTGAGACGCTCACCCACCTGCACTTCAGCATGTGCTCCCCAGAGCCAGCGTGGGTGACACTCCATATGTCTTCCATTTATCATAAATGAATGTCATAAACAACTGTCCTTCAGGAAGGAACAGAATATCAGCATTTCCTGAGCCTCCTTAGCCAGACTCACACTGTGCTAAGGATTTCTAAAGGCAAACAGAAGGTCTGACTGCGTGGAGAAGGCAGTGGGATGGGAAACACCTCATCTTTCCAAGGTGGGAGGCTGAAAGGTGGCAGAACAGCTTATTTTGGGAGCTGTTGGTTAGCTGAGCTCTCAGCTCTGCCTACTGGCATTTCACGGAAAGCTCCTGTCTGATAAAAGAAGACATGGATGAAAGGCTAAAACATATTTAAGCAACTTTCTAGGAAGGATTTTCTCTCTTTTTCAAAAATTTAGTCAGGATCCACTCTGTTTTGAGACTCTAGTCCAACATTTTCCCTGCAAATCACCAGCCAAGAGGGAAGCTGATGAATGAAGTGTCTGGTTGACGGAGAGGCACAAAGTGATGCCACCCTTCAGGGAACTCCCACAACTTTCCAAGTTTTCTTTCCCAAAGTTCAACTCTATAACTTCTGGAAGTTTTGAATTACAAAACACTGCCTCCCAGTGCAGGCTACGAGGACAAGGCAGAGCTGGGCATCTCCCAAGGCTGTGAAGATCTGTCCCACGTGGATGGGTTGGCTGTGCAGAATGCTCTGCCTGCACCCTGTGCCCCAGCAGGCTGTGGCAGAGTGAGTGGCTGTGTCAGGGTGTGGGCAGCCAAAGGCTCAGAGGGTGAAGCTGAAAGGCTGTAAACCCCCCAGATCCCTCCTCCTCTGCCTCCTGGAACTTGCAGTGCTCACCGTCTCTGTCAAGCGTTGAGCAGTTTCACCATCCAGTCCCTTTCAGGCTCTCGAGCAAACCCCACTGACACTTTGTGGGCTGGCTGTGGCATGTGTCACATGTCAATAAACACAGCACAGCTCACTGCAGGCACAGTCTGAGCGCAGGCTTTTCTAGGTGTAAGGGAAAAATGGTTTCTCTCCAGTGAAAAGTTTCACAGGTGGTGTAAACCAGCCTGGATGCTGATTTCAGTGGGACAATACTGGTTTCTGTAATTTAAAGCTCTGCCCCAGACTATTTAGAAAGTGGGTTCCCCTTAGAGCAGCTCCCAGGGTATCTTCATGTCACAACACTCCCTCCCTAGGAAATCATCAGCCAGGAGTATGAGTTACTTCAACGGCTACATCACCTCAGACAAAACCTCGCCATCTGCTCTACCCTCTAATTACCAATGCAGAAAACATAATTCACAATCAAATCACATATAAAAGGCAAGAAAATGAGCAATTAAAATGCACATTCTGCCAGGCAAATCAACCTTCCCTTCCCAGCCACGCTGTACCCACTACTGCTCTGGCCTGTGGCAGGCAGGGTCAGGATTAGTCCTGGATCACTGGAGACCCTGGTCCTGCTGGTCTGTCTGATAGCAGCCTTCAAGGCTTGATCCTCCCATCTACCAGCAACTCTCTCCAGCTCCAGCCTGCTGCTCTACTTACCTGTGACTTGCCAACCCTCGGGATCACTTTTTCCGAGGGAGCAATTTACCTTTCCGATGTACAGACATATCTTTGTTATTTCCCACTCCCTGCCTCTCTTCCGGAGCCCTCCTGGCTCACAAGTCGACACAAACTTGAGGGTTTGGGGCGGATAAGCAGGGATGGATGGTGGTGTGTTTGCCAGCAAACACCCCAGGCTGAATTCATCTCCGGTGCAGCGTGGCTGCACTTAGTGAAGTTATCATCCCCTCTGGAATGCACGTGCCGGAATGTGCATTAACATTCAGGCATCACTTGTATTCTATAAGTAATTCAAGCCTACAGGGGCAATTTCTTGCATGTTCAAAATTCAGTCTCCTCTAACATCAGCTGGTTCAGAAGGGTTGGAATGCAGCTCTGAGGCTGGAGAGAAAGGGTGTCCTTGGAGAGGGCTGTTCCATTGGGGAGAAGGATTTGACCACTGTGCCTTACCCCCACATGCCTGACTGGGAGACTGATGACAGCTCTGTCCATCAGTCTGTCCAACCCTGATGTTTGGGCTCTTAGGAGCAGCCCCGATGCCCATCAGGTCCATCCTAGAGGATGAGAGTCAGTGCTCTGCAGCAGTGCAAAGCAGGGGGAACAAAAGTCCTCTCTATTAATGTCACTCAAGCTGTTCAAAGCTCTGCGTCTGACGTGTCTGCTGTGCCCTTTCCACATCCTCCCACTCCTGCCTGGGTGCAGAAAAACCCCTTTGTGAGCCAGCTCTGCAGTCTGATCCTCCCTTCCATCCCTGCTCAAGGCCTGTACAAGGCTCCTGGGATTTTTTGGCAATGCTCAGGTTTCCATGTTGGGCCTCAAGGAACACGCAGGTCCCTGCTGTAGAGCTGCTGTATGCCAGAGCCATGGAATGGGAAGGGGATGATGGGCTTAGCACAATTGACATGGTACAAATGGGAGAGTCCATCACGTGCTGTGCCACTCTGCCATTGCATGGGCTTCACCTCACTGAGCAAAACTCCAGCAGCAAGAGGGCTGATGTGACCCGAGCCAAGGGGGATTCCTGGCTGGATCAGCCTGCTAAATAATTTTTACTCTTTTTTTTTTAAAGTCTGGTCCAGTAACCTTCCTTCTCTTCTACCTTCTACTCGCTGAGAAAGCACGAGGCTCTGATAGTCCTTCGGAAATGTTTCAGGGCTTCCTGATAGCTTTACAATATCTTGCACTGAAGTGGCAGATGGGATTCTGGACTAATCAATACACTAACAGAGCCAGGTGCCAGGTCACTGATCTGAACTGAAAGAATGAACAGTAAATCCAAAGAATACAAAAATACCACTGGTTCTGTAAAGCAACATGATCTGCAAGTTGTTCAGCAAGCAGTTCAGTTCCTGGGTTTGCAAGCCTGTGCTGTGAGCTCAGCAGGATGAGAGCAGGAGGCCTCTCTCCCTCCTGCACCAGACAGCCTGAGGAGGAGCTGCAGCCCAGATTGCTGCTGCGGGGAATCAGAACTGCAGCTCTTGTGCTAGGCTGAGCACAGGCAGCCCGAGCTGAGCCCAGGGCCCGGGCAGCCCTTGGTTCCCAACGCTGTGTCCACCTTCCCTGGCCTGAATCCACTCTTGATGGAGCCATGACAAGCCCTCAACCAAAAGCCAAGGACCACCTCATGGGATCACTGGCCAGAAGGCTGATTGGGCCATTAGATTGCCATGAAGGGACACGTGTCCAGCTGCATGGCTGGAAAACCTGGGGTGCCCTGCTCTGTGTGCTGGAGACAGGGCAAAGGGGACTCAGCAGCCTCAGATGCAGCACCAGCAGAGCCCTGTGACCCCCACCTCCCTCTGCTTTACAGCTACACTCTGAAATCAGGATTGCAGGGGTCCCACACTGAATCAAGATAACCAAAGAGCTCCCAGCAGGAAAGAGGAATCTGTTCTTCCCATTTTCTTAGCAGTCCCTGTGCTGAGTCAATACCCATCGCCTGCAACTTTTTTTTTTTTTACTATTTGGAGACTTTAAAAGCCAAACGAAAGACATGCAACAAGTTATAAATTCAAAGCAGATTTTTAGGTGCCAAACTGCAGCTGAACTGTAGTTATGGTTGTTACACCTAAACCAACATAAAGCTATAATGTGGATCAACACATTTTATCACAGCCATTCACTGAACACTGAGTCCATGCAGCTTAGCTATTGCCTTTCTACAGCCCTGAAAGATTTACCATAGTTTTAGATTAATCTGGAATTTTATTATGTAGTTATTTTAATCTCACTTTATTTCATCACTGCTTGGAGTCCTATTATCAAAGTAAGATCCTGTTTAGATACAGCAATGATGAATGGTGTTAGAACCAACTAAAACAGAAACAGAATCCAAATCTGTTTTGCTATATGCGGTAAAAAAAATATCAAGAGAGCCTTTATGATGCATTATAGAAGGATAAAGGGGTTCCTACACAACCAGCAGCTCTGGGGCAGAGCCTCTCCAGCAGGTTTCCTGCATGATTGCACAAAGTCCTTTGTCTTGCCATAAGGTTTTTGGAGGTGGAATTGCTGCATAGGTTGAAGGGAGCTCTGAGAGCAAGCCTGGTGCTTGGGGCTGCAGTCTTTGCCCTGTTAGGGTGCTGCTCAGACCTTCTCTGGTGGGTGCTTCGCAGCCCAGATCCTCGGTGAGAAACTCAGGGGAGTGTTAAAGACAGTCAAGTGCTCTAAAGCACAAATTTACATTTCATCTGCCAAAACGCTTAAAGCATATAAATATCTAAATGCTATCCTGAATCTGAATATTTTTCTAAACTGGGACTGAAAATTTTTAGGACGTGGATAAAAAAGTAAGGATGAAAGGCCATATGAGGCTGCTTTGGGAAGAAGCAGGGGAAGGCTGTCAGGCTGCTCCCCCAGCAGAGCAGTGTCACCCACCGCAGTGCTCACTGCCAGGGGCTCGGACATCGCCACCGGTGGCACACGGGTCACCCGCGCCGAGGGAGGGCTCGATCCGCCCCATCACAGCCTGTCAGGGCAGTGCTGGCAGGAAGGACTGGCACTGCCCATTCAAAAAGCGTGGTCATCTCCTGTCCCCGCTTCACAGCACCTGCTGGGGCACAGTGAGGCGGCCCCAGCGAGGGGACAGAGGACGCTGGCTCAGGTCACCCCCATTCACCTCCCCGCAGTCCCCTCACTCCACGCCACAGCCGGCTGCTCTGGGATTTCTGTTTTTCCCTCTTTCCCTCATCCTTAACCCTGCAAAGCCACCATCCCCACGGCACTGCGGGATCAGCTCCTCGGGCAGGGCCACCGCAGGTCCCCCTAACCCGCCCGGCGCCTGGGTTCGCTGCGGGATTTGCTCTCCTGGGTGCTCACACAGCCTCGAGGGCGATGCTCCAGCCCGGGGGGCGCCTGCATTCCCAGCGGAGCTGCAGGAAGAGGTCGGATTAGGTAAGGTATGAGGAAGCAGACTCCGGCACTGGCGGAGAACCCCGCGGAGCCGAGCGGAGCCGCGGCAGCACAGCGGGCACCGCCGCCCGGTCTGCACCGTCCTCTAGTGGCCACCGGCCCCGCTTCGCTGGCCACAGGGCAGGGGGAGCGGGCAGAGCCGGGGCAGCCCCCTTTCCCCATGGCATCGTGACTGCAGCGCGGTCCCCTCCCCGCCTCTCCCACCCAGGTGAGATGCGACTGTCCTCCTGGCGAGACCGACACTGCAGCCACTGGTCACACTGACCACCAGCAAGGCTGTCTCCCGCTAGGGAACTGCAGCCCCTGGCCATCAAACCTCTGCTTCCAGCACCTCAGCACAAGGTATCTCCAGCCGAGATGACTAAAATGTAAATCCTCTCTCTCCCAGTCTGCAGGAAACGGATGAAAGAAAAGGGATCTGATTCATTCGCCTTGTATCTCAGAGCCCAACACTTTTTCCCCAAGAGCAGCCCAAGAAAGCACCTTGCCACCCACCTAAATATTTGATGAAAGTTAAACACAAGCACCTGTGATCGATGCTTCTCCTCACACACCGCTCCAGCCGCTCTCTGGATAACGTGTGGCATTACTGAGGCATCAATTATCTTCAGCACGAGCACAGCTCCATTAGCAGGCCTGCAGCCTGCTCGTTTTGATAAGGTTCACTCTGTGCATTTATCAACAAAATGGGGATAACCAGCAGGACATGGAGTCTGCAGCTTTTAACTCTGTTAGGACAGAGATGACGTTCACATCTCTGCATGCACCATCAACCAGAGCATCCTAGCTGCTGGGGTTTATTTCTCTGGAAGAGGAAGGCAGTTTCACTCTGTTTTTTTCTCTTTGGGCTCTATTCACATGCTCCAGAACTCTCTTTTTAGAGGTGCAAGTAGGGCCCAGGGACAGGGCAAAGAAACTGCAGAAAAGCAATTCTTTTTATTAACAGGTCTCAAAATTCCTTCATAAACTACACAAAGATAGACTCTTGGCTTATTAACAGCTGTAAATCTCCAAGTCCAATGGGCTGCAGTTAATGAATATTGATTACGATAGTGCTGGAAAAGGCTGGTGTCTGTTGAACCGAGATCCTGTAGCCCTTTTTTGCCTGAGCAGGGCTGTAAATTAACTGAGAGCTTGTTTTTCAAAATTAGGTAGTGGAAAACACAGGGGTTAGAGCTGCACTGTAGCTCTCACTATCTCAGGGATGTGCAACCACCTTAATGCCAATAGCAGCAGCCATTTACAGATGTAAATTTGCACTTCCCTCTATCTCCCAGTGAATGAAAGTAAGAATCTAAGCTGAGTAACACAAACATCGTGGCCACCTCCTCAACCTGTGACTCTCCAAATAAATCACATCATGCTCTTGATGAGCAGCTCTGTTTTGCAGCCAGGCTGGGATGACTTTGAATGGAAACTCAGGAAAATAAACCAAGGGCAGTCCATTGAAACAGAGACCCTATCATTACCCTCCAGTGGGGAACCAAGGCAGTGATGGGTGGGGAGGCTGCGGGATTATGTTGATGTTTTCATAAAACTATCTTTCATGCTCACTGAAATAGCCCAACAAAAAACAACAAACCTCAGAATAGCCCTCTCCCCTCTCCCCACATCTGATAAAAATCAAATAATAACAGGAGTGACTTATGCACTCTCTGCCTGGTACTTCAATCTGGCCTTCCAGTTAATACACCCCATGATTAAAGCATCTATAATCTACAGTCTGTGGAGACCTGTAGAGCAGGAGCAGCAGCAGGTGTGCAGCCTGATAAGGGTTGTTCACTCTGTGCAGATGAAACTTTTAATATTTATAACTGCTGATTTTTTTTCCTGATGCCTCCTATTGAGGGGAAAGGGGTGAAAGTTGAAAGATAAAAGCTTGATGAAAGATCAGGTGGAATGTTTTTCCAAGGACAGGCAGGGGCTTAAAGCTATCTCCACCTAAGAGCTGGTTTAAAAATGCTGCTCAGGTAAGTGCAGCAGCAGAGCTGGGGGATGAAGTCTCTGGAAGACCTTCAAGGCTTGTCTGAAGGGTTTCTGCTGTAAGCTCCTCTGAGCTGTCTGTGGTTTGATTGTCTGCACCAAGCACAGCAGGACTGTGCTGGGACTGCCAGGCATCATCATAAAATAATTAAGTCACTCCAGGTCAGCTGCACACACTTCAAGTAAAGCACTAACAGCATTTCCAGCTCAGCACCGAAATGTGCTGAGGAATCTGAAAACACCCTGTGTCAGCCTGAGCCTCCGTCTCGGTGTCAGCATGAGCAGCCACGGGCAGCACACAGGGCCCTGGGAATGCTCTGGGAAACATAAATTGCATCCTGCTCCAATCCAGTCACTGCTCATCACAGTGTGGTATTTGGGATCCATGGAGGCACAACACTGGGGATGCTGGTGCCCTTGCAGTCCTCCTCCTGAAAAACACCCCTTTCCATGGCATCCCTTTTCCTGGTGCTTGGATAATGTTATAGTCTGTGGCCATTTGGTCTCAGATACAAGGCTCTGCCCACAGGCAGCAGAAGGCCACACCACAAGGCAGCAGCTGCTGCTTGCCAATATCCCCCACAGACTCCACCTGCGGCGCGTGCAGGGTGTCCCTGTTTGGTGCCAGGAGACCCCAGAGGGACAGACAGGCACACAGGTCACACAGTCCTTGTTGACACTGCTTACCCTCTGTCCACACAGAAGAACCCAACCAAAATCCCTCATTTTCAGCACCTTGAGACCTGGACTTGCCCCATGCCCAAGTGGTTTAATACCTATGTTTTCAAAAAGAACCCAACACTCCTGAGTGTCCGTATAATGACAGAAGTGAATGACACTGCTCACCAGCAATTACAGACAGATAAAACCCAGGCCAACTTGAATAAAACAAAAATATACCAAGAAAGCCATTCAACATAGGCATTCATTCTTTTAAATATATTGATTCATTTCATCATCAGATGATACACTGACTTCTTTCAAAGTGAGCCACGTGGTCCTCATTGCTACCGCAGAGCACTTCAAGATGTTTACCACATACAGACAACATCCCATGACACAGGGAGATACATCTTAGAGCTGAAATACAAGGCTTGGGAGAACCTGAACTGAGGTCTCTCGAGTTGAAAGCTACATCTCAACCATTCTGCCTTTCTACCTCGGATACCAGAAGCCAAAGGAAGAAGAAAAGCAGGCTGGCCAGGGAGGAGGCAGCACTGCCTTTTCACCAGAGAACAAAGAAAGAGAATTCCAAAGATAAAGAGGAAAAATATCAATCCTCAGAAACAACTCAAAAGCATCAGAAAGGAAAAAAAAAAGATGTAGAGCTCTACACTGTGAGGACATGTCCACTGTTTGGAAAGCATGAAAAAAACTGGATGAAGAAAATGTAACACTTCAGTGTCTCCAAGACAGCTGCAGTGTTCCTTGACTTAACTAGACTTGGCTGCCAGAAATTGGATTTCTTGGCCTCTGCTTTCTTGACTGTAATTTACTCTTCCACAAAATAAGATTTCAAATTATGCAAGCAGAGTTTAAATCTAAAGAGGTAACATTAAGTTGCTGAAAATGAGTTTTAAGAAAGTCCTGAGTTTGTCTGTGTTGTTAATAATGAGTTTATCTCAAACATAAAACCTTGGGGGGAACCCTCTCAAATGGAATTTTTGCATGACTTCCAGAGTGTACGAAAAATCCAAATTAACAAAAGCATCCAGTAGCAGTGGAGTTGAAAAGTCATTAGGCCCTGGATACACTCTGGCCAGAGCTCCTAAAACACATGCAGGCTGCAAGCAAAACCACACCAAGCTGCTTATCATTCTGAAGCAAAACTCAAGGATTAGCCTCCCACTGCACATCAGCTGGCCTCCCTGGCTACAGCAGGCACCAGGATTATGTTCACTTCCAAAGCTCACGAGCATTTGGAATCCGGCAGCCTTAGAGCATGAGATGGATGTACATGAAGGAACACCAGCAACATTTCATATATGGATTTACTGAGCATCCTCTGAGTTGTTAGACAAACCAGTTTCAATGCCTTGAATGTGGGAGTGCTGAGTACAAGTAAGATAAACATCCCTCTGAAGATGAGCTTAAAAATGCATATAAAAATATAATTATAATACATCAAGTGTTTACACTTATGTATTGAAGACATTTATTACAAAAAAGCTGTCAGCTCTCATATAAAAGTAACACATCTGAAAAATAAGAGCAGTCAGAGGCTGCAATTCCCCTCAGTCCCATGGAACAGCAGTGAGATGTCTGTTGATGCAGCCCCTGGTCACAGCCAGCACCAGCAATGCTGGGGGGAGGGTGGGGATCCCAGCCAGGAACAAGTCCAGAAACCCTTGCTCCGAGGAAAAATCCCTCCCAAATACCAGGTGGCAGTATGCAAGTGTGAGAAACACAGCAAAGTCCATCCAGGGGCAGTGGCAAGGGTCACCAAAGACGGCTGCAGCTCTGCCAAGCAGTCCAGCTCTCCTCACAGGGAAGGGCTGCTGAGCATACGGGAGCTTTGTGCGTGTCCCTAAGATCCGACTGCTGACAGATGTGTTTTGGTAAGAGATGGCATCAGTCTAAACTGAAGTGCTCTGCAAAAATATCATTTTTCTTCCCAAACAAACCTCGTACTTGCTCAAACTCCAGGGGCACATCAACGGCCTTTTTCTTTACTTCTTTATCAAAAAGCTACAAAATAAAAACCAGGAGATATTGTCAAAACTCAGTACAAGCTCTTCACCTTGATAAGACTGCTCACTCTAAAGTCTTAAAATATCTAGCAAATAAACCCTTCAAATAAAAGCCAGCCCTGTCACCACTGTTGCTCATGCTCTGTTATTTAACAGACCATTTTCCTGGTTTGCCCTGGTTCTGGGTAACCAAGTCAGTGTAGCTCCCTCCCCAGCAGCAAGGCAGATGAACAGGACATGGCTGCTGCATCCAGAATCTCCTTTCCTCTGGTTCCAGTCATTCACAAAGGCACAGCAGCATTACCTCATAAGCTGAGAGCTCCAGGAGCCCTGATATGTCATCCTCCATTTCTGACAGGGACTGGTTCAGAACAGCAGCTGCCTTGGCCACATCTGGGTGATAATGGTTCTGGAGAGACTGAGAAAGCAAGACAAACAGGAGATAATCTAATAAGTGCAGAGTGGCACACATCCATCTGCATTCCCACACAGGTGTCTGCCCCTTGTTGGTCAGATTTTTGGTGAACACCAAATTCCATCAGAGCCAAACTCACTGTTAATGTGCTAGTGCAGAGCTTCAAGAAATCCTCATTTCAGGCATCTTTCAAACATGTCAAAGGCTCCTCTCACATGGTCACATCCAGCTCAAGAAAAATTCATCCACAGGGCATGCCTACACTGCATAACCCAATTCTGCTACCTCACAGTGCCCTCATGCCACATCCGAGCTCCAGCTCCCCAGGATTCCAGCTCCTGCACACCATTCTTGTTGCTGCTTCAGCCCCCTACACAACCCCCTCATCCACTTCTAGAGGATAACCTGGCTCTACTTAATTAACTTCCATCAGTGCTTAGCAAGTTCCTCTCTCCCCTCCAGAGCAAATGAGAAGCCTGGTACATTTGCACCTATTTAGTCTGTTTCACCTGTGAACTCCACGTTCAAATGTGTGCTCACAAGCCTCCCACTAATTAGCATGTACAAATTCTCCAGTGTATGGAATCCTCTGCTAGGAAAGAAAATGATGCAGAGTAAAAGAACTCATCTCATTTGCAAGACATACGTAAAGCAGGTTCTTGTGAGAGGGGCTACCCGCTGCCAACACGCGTCAAGGAAGCAGCAAGGGTGGAGGAGACCCATACCAGACCCAGATGCTCATTTTGGGAAGACACACCTGAATCTCCCAGAGAGAGCTCTCCAAAGCCCTGCTTTCCGATGGCTCCTTCTCCTCCATAACATACGGATCTTCTGACATATCTAAGGAAATAGGAGATAAAAGCTAATACCTCCTGTGTGATGAACGTAAACCCAAAAGGAACAGAGGACCAGTGCTGCAGCCAGAGTTGCTCCTTCCCAACTCATTTATGGTCCAGGAACAAGCTGGCACATCCCAGCATGACCTCAGAGTCACTGCTGGCAGCACTACAGAACCAGGTTACTTTTAAAGAGAATAGGAAGTAGGGCATTTGGAATAGCCTTGAATTTACAGCAGCAGCCTGCTGACCTTCCACGAACTCAAGGGACAGAACAGAGGGATCCTTCCAAACCTCAGAACTGGGATCTCCCCTCTCCCTCCACAGGAACACTGCTCTTTATGCTGTCTAACGGCGTAACACAACTCCCCTCTTACCTGCGGGCCCTCCTGGTCTGTGCACCAGCACCCTGCAGGCGGGGTGCCTCCGGAAGAGGTTACAGATGAAGGGAATGATCATGAGGAGAGCCTCGGGAGGGGCCGTGAGGGCCAGCCGGGCCAGCCGCTTGATGAACGCTGCCACCAGGTACGCGGGCAAGTGGCTGGGGACAAGGGACACGAGGGAGCAGCCTGTTACAGTCCTGGCAGGGAGCCAGCAGCCTCAGCCACCCTAACAGCACATCAGGCTAGCATTAGGGGGCTCTTCAGACTTGTTTGGCTATGGACTAAAGAGAAGCTTTAGGAATCTCGCTTTAAGCAGCAGTATAGGGTCTTGTGTGCTCTCTGGAACAAATTTTTGGGGGAATTTACATTCAATGCATGAATAATCTCAGATCATGGTGAGATCCAATCCTGACGTGTGGCACCACTGTGCCAAGCACAGCCCCTGTACACGGCCATTCTCATGGTAAACTTTATTTAGTCCTTTTAGAAACTTTTGAGTGCTTGGCCAGGCAACCTTAGTTATATTCTTCTGCCATTGTTTTGTGGGTTTAATTAATACACAGGCCATGGTGTTAAATTTACATAACACTTCCCAGCACCGCAGCTGTTAATGGGAACATAAAGCTGCTGTGTAGTGTAAATGTGCAGCATAATTCTTTTTTTTTTTTTCTGATGGTAAAAGTGCAAATTTCTAACAGCAATCAGCTCATGTAGGCACCTTCTTCACGGCAGAAGAGTCAGGATAAAAGATGACAATTTTCAGTCACTCAGACTTCACTACACCTGCAAGGCTCAACGAAGTCACCCCACAGGTCTTGTCACTCTCTCCAAAGTACACCAGGAACACAAGGGTTAGATATTAAGTGCCTAGTGCTGGGTTACTGTTGGCTTATTTTATAACATATGATGGCAACTATATGACCAGCTGCCTATCCGGTTTCTTCCCTGTGTACAATGAACTGACAGCATCAAGACAGGCTCTCAAACACTTTACATTTCAGTGCTTTATGTCTGCAAAAAGCCATCCATTTATCAACAGCTTTGTAATCTATAAAAAGCCTGCAAATTTTACTTTCCCATATTTACAAAGACAAGACAGAAAATTCATCACTTTCAGCCAAAGTGGAACAGAGATCAAAAACACATCCATAAGCACTTGCAGCTCAAACTCTGATAACTAACTGCAATTCTTCCTTTCTGAAAATCTATGGCTGTGAGGCAAATCTTCAAAAACAGCACATGAAAAATTACACACCACTACAACAACACTCTTGGATTCGGTTTTCTCTGTAAAAATGTATCTAATGCAGCAGGCACACTGAATACATTATATCCAGACATGTGGGAGACTGTTCAAGAACAGAAAAGCAGGAGGAAAATATGTGAGCATACATAATAAAGATGCTACTTACGACGAAGACAGAAACAGATCAGTCAGGTGGAAAAAGCGAGCTCGGTACTTCACGTGATAGATGGAAGGGTCTAACAGACTGTACAGCTTTTTGTAAAAGTCAGGATACTCCCTGATGAAAAAAAGGAAAAATACAACATCCATTAGTTGTGTACAGAGGGACTGCATCTCAATGTTTTTGTGCGTTCATGAAGACCACCCCAGCCCACTGCTGTGCTCTATTTAGCTCTCTTAGGCTTCCCTCTACAGTCACCACTTGAAAACGAGCTGCAAGGTGAATTTATGGCTCTTGCAGTGCCCAGCCATCTTCAGGGTGTGAAGCCATGTCCACTGACTGCAAATGGTACAGGATGCAGTGAAAGGGACACCAAAGAATATGGCTTCACGCTGCAATCAGATCAACGGAAATCGATTTTTAAGTGCTGAGCAACCACAGTCTAGAGAAGAGGATATTTAGGCTCAGTTGTAAAAGAAATCAGACAGCCAAAAAAGCTCAGCATCCAAACAGCTGAGCCTCTTGTGCAGTTTGGCTTTCTCATGGGGGAATTTCAAAGCCTGAAGGTGCGGTGAATCCATTTCAGTTCCTCTTACATAAAGACATAAATGCAAAAACCCATGTTCCTTTAAACAAAATGCTCTTTTCACTTACAGATTATGCTGATGAATCAGAATAAATAACCCATTTAGGGCTAGAAGACTGATTGCTCCACCTGTAAGAAAGCAGGCAGATATCAACACTATTAAAATAATTAGAAAAAAAATCATCCTCAAGTTTTTTCTATAATAAAATCTTCCCAGAAGGAACACAAAACTGAGTACCTGAAATTAGAGCCAGTGTGACGGCTGAAAGGTGAAATAATTTCATCTACACCCTTACAGAGGCTCCCAAGCTTCTCACAAAGATTAAGCTGTAGTTTAGCAGAACAAATGTTCAATGACTGAGACACATAAACGTGCTGTTTTAATTCCTCAACAAAGCCACACTGGGGAGGCAAAGGTCTGCTCAGAAAGGACATTTCTGTAGGAACATGTGGATGCAGCCCAGGTATCAGCAGCACTGGCTGAACTCTATATTTAAAATAAATCACTCCACTATTCTACGCTTCCCAAAGCCTTAAATATGATTTTCCTTACATGCCAGGAGCAATCACACTGACAAACACAGGTAAAATCATCTCACTTTCAGGGACAATGGAGTTCACAGTAGTTCCTTAGCTCCATCTCAGCCAAAAGTACACCTATTCCATCATCCAGGCCGTGGTGCTGCATCCAGCAGAGCTTCCAAGGCCATCTGTCCCATGCTGCAGGTACCACAAAGGATAAAATGCTGTTCTCACTCACCTATGCCATAAGCCACTGTCAAGAAGTCCATCATGAGAGTGGGCTCGTTCATGTAAGGCAGGACAGAGTCGTGCAGAATGACAAGAACCTTTTTGTAAAGGCCAGTGGGCAGCTGTGAAGGACAAAACCACACAGTGAAACAAGCACTGCAGGGAGAACTCAGAGAGCAGCAGCAACCTGTGGCTAAAAAGGCAATGCACAAGCAGAAGGGAATGTGCCAGGACAGTACAGAACAGCTTGCAACAGCAGTTCCCAAATGGGAGAGCTTGCAAGTGACACCAACTAAGTTCATTCAAGAAGCAGGTGCTCACAACTAACAGTGTCATCACTCAGATGAGGAAAATCACCAGGAGAAAAGCTGGGGAAGCTTCAGCTTGTGAGCAGAGGTTGTTATGCTGCAGATAACCCTTATGGGCAGACATGCTTAAGGTGGGGAAAAAAGGCTGAGAGTAAGGAGAAAAAACAGGCCACATATGAGGTCATGTTTCTTGGCAGAGCAATCCAGCAGAAATGATCACTGGGCTGCTCTCATCCAACATTCAGAACATAGTGGGGGTCCTACCAGCAGCTCCGTGCAAGGCTCGACACAGTTGCTAAGGATCAGCAATCCTTAAATTAAAAAGTGATGCAGTTCAGTGGCAGGAGTAACACTCACCTTGTGCTTCAAAAATGTCAGCCACATTCTTTCAAACACCTGCTTGTGTGCCTTAAAACAGAATTGCAAACAGTGAGTTAAACACACTGCTGTAGACAAAGCTCTATTTCAAGCAGATAAAATTTCAACTCTAATGCACCAAGTGAACAGTTACCTGCAGCTTTGAAAGTTTCAACTCCTCACGGTTATCTAAGAAGAAAGGGAAACCAGATGTTGAACTTGAAATGGATGTTTAAAAAATTAAGACAACCTTTATTTACGCTGAAAATTTTGGCTGAAGTACTTATCGTGATACATGACAGACCCCTCCATAGACTGAGTAATGTGGATTTTTAACACGGTTTAGAATCAAGTGATCAAAGAAGTAGACATTCTTCATCAGCAAACAATAATAAAGTCTTTATACACTAAAAATCTCAAACCTGATTTTCCTTTTCACACACAGTTCTTCATGCAGAGTTTACTAACCTTGCTTGACCATAAATTTGACCATCTCAGACTCTTTGTTTGGCATGTTAATGGGTGAGATGAGGGAAAATACGTTCTGCTGGTAAAAAGGCAGCGGCCTCTGAAAAAAAAGCATATTAACAAACATGAAGCAAGTTCCACAACAGACAGCGAGATGCTGGGCTTCAATATTGCCCTGTTTCCAAGCACTGAATATAATTAGGAAAGGGAAAATGTTGATGACTGAACTACATGCTGGTATATTCTCTGTTGCTGCATTTAACTCAGTATTACTTGTTTATCCAACACAAAATCTGTCTCTGTACTAATTCTGGTTTAACGAAACTGGAGGATCCAGTAAAGGAAACAGATTCTTCCTCTGCACCAGAGTAAACAAAATTAGAAGGTCTCTGTGTGTCACCCAGGCTGTAGAGATTCAGGTAAAACAGAAGCTAGAGCTTAGACCAAAAAGAACAACAGTGTTTCTTGAAATACCGTCAATATCAGAGTAAAGCCAGTCTTGGCATACTGACACACGTAAGAAAAAAGGTCAATGCCTTCAGTGGGCACACTCATTTCTCTGGCTTCCAAGTATTTCCATATACCACTATTCCCTCCTTGCTTCACCCACCAGATACACAACCCAGAGCAGCTCATCCAGAGCCCCCTGACCAGTAACAATTTGTTACCTCCTTTGTCTTTTGCATGACTTGCCCGATGCTGGCAGTGACAGCCTTCATGACAAAGTACCGCACATCGTCGTACTCCATGTACTCCTGAAAGCGGGAGATCAGGAGTGAGGCGTCCTCCTTGATGGGAAGCAAACCATCAACAACCACCTAACAAAGGGTTTGGAAAGGAAAGCAACAAGTCAGTCTCTTACACCACTGGAGCACAGAGTGAGATGGCTGAGGGGACATAAGTTCACATGCTATCAGGTCACTGATAGGAGGGACTTTTCAGTTCTGCAGCTTACCTTAAGAAGGTCACAAGGAAAAGTTAAAGTTCCCTTCCACTCTATTTTGATCAATGGATATTGTGCCTCCAATTCGACAAACTTCATGAGAGTGCAGAGTGCCAACTCCTTTAAAAGAAAGAAAGCAACATCACAAAAAAAAACCCCACCTAAACGAGGACACCAGGGGTCAGACCCAAAGGAGGCAGCTTTCAAAAGGAGGAAGAATAACCTAAGATATTATTCCTTGAGAAAGCTGCATGCTTGCTGCTGGTAGCCGGTGAGCCAGAGCACCAGTGCTGTCTTACAGCACTGCCTGTCCTCCCACACTGAAATACGGGGCGATAACCTCAAGGAGCCGTCCCCCGCCCCCTGAACCCGGGGGCCAGCAGCGGGCTCAGGACCTACCTTCACCTGGAACGCGTCGTGCCCCATGAGCTCCCCCAGGCAGCCCACGCAGTCCCTGTAGCGGTGCCTCATCCATATCCTGTACTTGTCCTCGGCGCTGTAGTTCTCTGTGAGGGACACACACATCGACAGGCTGGGCTCGGGCAGGGCCGCGCCTGTCCCGGGCAGCGCCGCGGGGCCCCGCTCCGTGCTCACCGGCCAGAGAGGCGTCCTCGTCGGGCAGGGGCCCCACGAACAGCTCCCGTCGCTCCAGCAGCGCCCCGAACAGCCGGCT
>WEIT01017018.1:166892-195518 GCA_013389985.1 Dryoscopus gambensis | reverse complement strand
GGGCCGGGGCCGGGGCGGGGTTCGGCCCGTCCTCCCACCCACCAGCGCCCCTCCCGGGGTAACCCGCCCCAACCCGCCCCGCTCCCCCGGGACAGAAGGCAGGGCGAGGCGGCGGTAGAAAAATGTACACTTTATTACACCTTCAGGTAGGATACAGCACTATTCCTTATCATCCTACTGGGTCGAGTACAAATGCTCATCACTTATGTACAGATTGACTTCCTAACACACTCCTGGGAGAAAGACACATCGAAAGGAAAAAAAAAATCATTAGAAGAAAAAGAAAAGTGACTTTTTATCTTCATCAACTGACCTAAACAAGAAACAATCGCCTCTTTAGACACCAAATCAGACCAGCACAACGATGCAGCCAACAGCTCTCTCACTGCTGGAACTGTTCCCCCCCACCCCGACTTTCATGCACATCATAAAAGCTAAACACTTAAAACTAAAACTGGGGCTAACTAAGCAATATTTTTGGATGAGCAAGGCTATACTGTACACAGTGTCACTATCCATTACCACTGCATTTGTTTTGCATTTTAAACTACTCCGCTGCCAGCAATGCCAGCTCCCTGGCTGGCTGTAAAGGTTAGGGGATGGCACACACCAGTGGTTAGCAGGGTCAGGGGAATACTACTGCATGCAAAAAACAGCTTAAAAAAATTTTAAATGCCCTTGTATTTGTAGACCAAGAAAAAAAGGATGCAGGACAACAGAGGTATAAAATAAAAAAACAAAACAGGAACGCTGTCTGAGCCAATGTTTACATTTGTGATCTGAACAGAATGGGCTGTACCTATCACCACTAACATGGAGGAGCTGGCTGAGAATTCTTTCTTGTTTAAGCCATGTGTATTGCCAAGTACCAAGTGTGGACACACAGAGGTAAAAACAAAATATAAGCTTTTCTTGCCCTTAAACAGGCTCCCCTCGTAAAAGAGTAAAAAGATCACAGGATGGAAAAATAATTTTAAAACCATCTCAGAAAAGGAATGTGGTCATTTTGTCTGCATTTTACACGTTGTGCAGTTTTATGGCCAAAGTAAAATAAATCCCTTCAAGCCACCACGGGCTGTTTGATTCCTCACTCAGTGCTGTTTGCAAAGTCTGTTATTCATTGTATGCAAGAAAAGTAAAGAAACCCCCCACAGTTCTATGCAGCTTTTTGCTTTTTTTTCTCCGTAACAATAAGGCAAACTGATTTGGAGGAAGAGGCCACGCTCTATTCACATCCAAAATACCCACCTGAAGATACATTCATCGTTAGCTTTAGTAAAAGAATAGTACAAAAGTTAGATCTTACTCTTTACACAGTTGAAGAATTAAGTCTTAGATTTAATTTCACTATTCTCCCCTTCCCCAGCCCCCCACCCCCCAAGCTGAAAGACGTGTAAAAAGTACTGAACATTTAAACATGTTGCAAGAGCAGAATGAAACTGAGAGATTAGATTTTATCAGCTGGAGAATTTTTGTGACAGAAGTCCCATGAGAAACAGCTACAGATGATCTGTTTAGGTGTATCTACTGAACGATTCTTTCAGTAAAAAAAAAAAACGGGCTACACTTTAATACACATCTACTATCAACACAGTATTTACTCAGCTCATGCCTAAAATATCCATTATTTTTAAGTGAAGTATGAGAATGAGCACACAGGTTGGGTGATTCAGTAAACTGTACACAAAAACTACTAACAAACATTTTAAAAGACTTACAAAAATGGAGAATGAAACTTTTTTTTTCCTTTTTAATTACATATACTTACAGGTTTTCACATTTATTGGCTAAACTTTGCAGGGAGCACTTCAAGTCTGTGCTAGATCTTCCAGGAGTATTTACCACAGGGAAGAACGACACAGAGTTTTTGTACAGATGGAAAATACTGTGCTGTATCAGCCACACCTGGTTCTTTGTGTGGCTTCACTGTGGGTACTGAGCACACACTGAACTACAGCAAGGAGCTGCATATTCCCACAGGCAGGTGTGGTATTCCAACACAGGTGGATTTTACTGACATTAATGGCAGATGACCATTTCACTTTTGAGAAGCTGGGCAGAATTTAAACCTAAGTAACTCTTGCTTTATCTGGTTTGAATGAGCACAGAGAACACAGGCAGAATGCATCTTTGTACAGAGTTTGAGTGCTAAACAGTTGCTAATACACTGAAGTTACACGTGAGTTTCCATGTTTAAATGTTCACCAGCGAGAAACCTTCTGCTACAAGAAAAAAAAAAATAGAGGTGTTTTGTCTTTATTTGGATGTTTGGAGTAGCTTCTCTCTTGTCTCAGCAAACACAAAATACTGTGTTTCCCTGTTATTGCAATAGTTCAGCTTGGTTTAGTAGGTGCCTTTAATCTGACAGTCGGTGTCCTCATCTGTACTTTTGCCTGCTGACTCTGGGCTTCAGGTGTTGCTGGTGCCTGGGCTGGGTTCTGTACACCTGGAGCCTGAACCTGCGGAGATGCTGTGGTCACCACCTGCTGCTGTATCAGTTTCTGCTGCACGACCTGAGCAGTAGCGGTGGTTGCAGGGATCACCTGAACCTGCTGTTGCCCTGCTGTCGTCTGAGAAAGGGTCACAGTTTGGGGCTGAGCTTGTACCTAGACATCAGGATGAAAAGGAAATTACAAAAGAATAGCTTGGCATTAAACTGAGCATTCATTACATTTCTGCTCTACAGAAGGAATCCTACTTATTCCAGTATTTGCTACTGACAAACATCTCAGACAAAGATTTTGGGAACATAGGCTCTGTGGTTTCATTGAGAAACACCATTCTGTCACATTTTCTAGAGCCTTATAAATCAGAACTAAGATCCAAGATGCCTGGAACTCAGGTCTCTGCAGTGCAAATCCAAGGACATGCCCTCAGATACATTCAGAAGGCAGACCAAAGATACAGAAACCCTATTAGGTACACAGGAAAATTCCTGTACTGCAGAAGTGAGGGAACAGGGAAAAGAACAGAGGGACAGCCCAAGGACCAGAGAGGTTAAAATGCACCCATATTGTGACCATAAATACAGCCACTGAGGCTTCCCACCAGTCTCTGCCATTACTCTTTCAGACTACAGCTGCCAGTCTCTACTGCCAGTTTAGGGTAGAATAGTTTGAACTCCATCCAGAACTCTAATTTTCATAGCTCTACCCAGAGCAAGGGAGAAAAAAAAAAAATCAACATCTCCTTGTTCAGAGGACAAGGTAATGAAAACTCAGCAGCTTTAGCTGCCTTTGTCCGATGCAGAAGCCAAACAAAGCTACAATACTTGTTCAGGGGAAAAATTAACTCTTGAATGATCCAAAAGGAATCCACTGGGAAGCACTAAAAACGCAAGTAAAAAGAAAGCCACATACACATAAAGACCACAGTTTTAAAAATACTTATGATGGCCTAAACCTACTGCCACTGAAGTCACTGGTGTGCATGGGAGGGAACTGCTTGTCTTTTTGCCACAGACTCCAACAGTCCCAGAGTTATGCCACCATTGATGACTTTTGAAAATTATTTAGGAGCTCTTCCTGACTACACAGGGCAACTCAACTTGTGTTGACTGAGGAGGTTTCTACTCCCTGCTGCTTTGCCCTTGAAGCATTCAGATCTAAGGTGGTTATCAGACAGCTTACACCACTTTATCACTATTTTAAGATAAACACTCACAGATTTTATTCTGCACTAAAGCACTGCACTGTAAGATGTGGCAGATTAAGAGTCCAATGGCCCAGAATTTTGTGCATCAAAGGCAAGACCTTCATCCACCCTCCAAAGTCAAATCATTCCTGCCAATCAACTGCCTAAGTTACGCCTGTTGCTAATGATCTGGATGACATTGTTCTAAACAGTGTTAATTAAACTGCTTGGTCGTTAGGGGAGGGGAACCAAACCATCTGACCTGCTCCTGCCCGAGCCCCGTCTGTTACCAGCACACATTTGGAACAGCTACCACACCATTCTAACTTCCACAGAGCACTTGGCACAGCTCTATGAACTGAAACAAAACAACTTGTAACCTTCAATTTGTCCTAGTTTTTGTAGAAAAAGCTCAGATGGTGCTGATTAGTTCAATTATTTTCTATATTGACTATACATCACCAGAAACCAATTTTTAAAAATCCTTTCAGGTCTAGAAAACATTTTTAAAAATCTGGTTTTCAGCTTATCTACAGTGATGAACAAGCATTGCTACATCTACACAAGTTTTAGACCAGAAAATACACCTCAGCTGATTCAGTATTCAAGACTTATTTTTATAGAAAGGCACTTGCTATATCCTTTAAAAATACTACCTTTGCCACACATAAAGTGAAAAATACACACATTCCAAAAAAGGAGCTTTTTTTAAGATCATGTTTCTAGTGCTATATTTGACAAGAGCAAAACCTACCTGTTGGGAAACTGAAACCATCTGCTGAATGTTGCCAACAGTAGCCTGCTGCTGGACCACTTGTGGGAGTTTTGCAACCTGCGGTGACATGAATTAAAGAAAGATTGGAACAAAATAAAAAGCTGCTGATAGCAGCAAAACACCACACCTAGCAAAACTTCTACCACGGGAAAACCTTTCCAAAGGCCTGCTCATAAGTTGCAGCCTGGCATTTTCAGTGAAGCTGAATGTTTGTGAAACATTTTAGATTAGTGAACTGCAGAACATAGCTAGGGGAGGAAGAGAAGTCATACTTTCAATTTTAACTACAACATACTCATTTCCTCCCAACCACCTGTAAAACTGAAGGAAAGCACACACGTTCTAATGGGTTAAATTATCTGGGATATACTGTTGAAAGAGTAAGGCTTCCAGCTCCTAACCCCCTTCTTTTTCCTTGGGTAGACTGAAGCAGTTATGCAGAAAAGAAAATAGGTGAGTTGTCACCTACTCTTGGCTGCCAGAAATTGGGCTGTGAGGCAGCACCAGAAACCGGAAAAACTCTGGCTGAATTTTCCTTAGTAAACACAGCATGGAATCCCTTGCCTAACAAAAAGGAGTGACTCATCTTATTTCAAAGAGGAAAGGTGAACTTACAGCTCATAGCTCCTCTGACCTGCTGTAAGGCCACATATTCAGCACCAACGAATTTTATTAAAAAGTCAATTTAAATGAATGTGTGACTAGAATTGAAAAATGAGTGGATGCTGAATTCTACCTCACCTGTCATCTTCACACTTCTCCAGTCCCAGTACAGTTTAAAGGTGTAAACCTGTGTTACCTGTACCTGAATCTGGGCCTGCACTTGCTGGGTTCCACCTGGTTTCTGGGTTTGGGAAATTGGAGTTGTTAAGAACTGTGTTTTAATGGCAGGCTGTGTAGCGTAAGTTACTTTTTGCTGCTGTGAAGTCTGCTGTTGGGTCTGGACCGTAACCTGTTGAGCATTTATCTGCAGAAGAGAAAAAAAAACGCATCAATGATTAGGAAAGATACCTGTATTTTAAAGAATATGTATGTAGACTGCAAGTTTAATTACATTAAATTATTGAAAAAACAAATTCTCCCAGGACTAGCAATAACAAAATGAGCACTAGATCAAAGCTTTCGTGCATTTACACATGTATTGAGAATTAAAGTATTTAATGAAAAAGTTCTTCCTTACCCACAACACTCACACAACAATGCACTTATTAAAAGCTACTAACCAACCACTTTACAGAAAATATGAAACACCTGAGAACCTGCTCTGTCTAGATATACTTAAGATTCACCCCTAGAAATCCTGACTGACTCTCTAGGAGTGTCCTGGTAATCCAGAGCCAAAGCTTTACAGCCACAGAAGCACTGCATAACTTAATGGGAGAGCAGACCATAGTACCTTTTGCTGCACAGTAGCTTGTCCCTGTGCAACCTGGGGCTGGATGGCTTTCTGCTGCTGTGCTGCTTGGTGGTGCTTGAGTTTCAGCAGCTGCTGGACATGCAGTGGCTGTGCAACTACTGTCTGGCCTCCTGAAAATTACAGAAATAATTAAAACTGTAAGAGTCTTCAGCTTATTGCTTTGTCCCTGTACTCACAGTTTGCAAACACAGATTCTGCTTTTTATAGACTTATACATCTGCACAGCTTTGAGCACTAACAACCCACAGATTTTAATGGGAATAAGACATATGATTTTTCAGTGGAGAAAATTTGTTATCTAAGGGCATGAGTAAGCTAGCTTTGTGTTCCAACAATAATCTTCCCACAGGAAACAAAATCTGTCTGTACTATAGGAGACTGCTATGAAATACAATTCTTCCTATTTCCAACTTGCATTCACATTACCTGCTGCTTTCTGTGGCTGCCCGATGGCAACACTAATGCCTGCAACAGTCACGGGGAGCGTGGTGACTCCTGCAGATGACACAACAGCAGCTGGAACAGACACCACTGGAGGCTTTGCCAGAGCAACCTGTGCTGCTTGTGGAGTTTGGGCCTGGATCTGTCCTTGAGCTTGGAGCTGGGAAGCAGGAACACGTGTCTAAGCAGTAAGGAATGAAGATTATTGTACCAGCACAGAGAGGTTTGCCACATATAACAGGTGATTATAAAGCAATAGCTGTAAGTATTTCTAAATGTAATGGCTCCTGAACAGTGACACAATTCAGAGATGGTATCAGTTGGTGAGTGCAATGGAAAGCTGTTTATGTTACAGCTGTTCCTTCTGAACTGCCTAAGCAATGCAAAGGACACTTGTGAGTGCGAATGATCAGTGCCCAGGTCATTGAAACAAGCAAAAGAGATGTTTGAGACTGCTTTTGCCAAGTCAAAGCCAACTCACCAGGCGAGCCACTTGCAGGTTGGTCACTGTAGTGCCCGTGAGGACCGCGCCAGGACGAGGGGCTGTCACAGCAGTGAGCTGTTGAGTTTGCTGCTGCTGCTGCACCTGCACTTGTGCTGTTTGCTGCTGTGCCCCTTGCTGTGTCTGCTGCGCTGCCTGCTGCTGGGGGAGCTGCAGCTTCTGCTTCTGCAACTTGATCAGCTGCTCCTGCAAAAATCACACACTTCCATCATTTCCAACCACTTACATTACAGGAGAAAAATGGAGACGCTTAAAAGGAGAAACATTCTGTACCAGACTGGATCTAAGATCAAGTAGCTAAAATGTAACTCTTTTACACCGCTCGAGTGTAATAGTAAGTGCTTTCCATCCTGCCCTACTCTACTGAAAGTGCTGTCAGACTCACTGCCTGCATGAAATTTTAGTAGGATGAAATTTAAGAGAGCAATGCATCTCACTCTAGCCCAAGGAAACAGGGCACAACACACACTGCTAAGGAAGCTTACAGTAACAATGGGAGCAACGTGCCACATTACTTCATGAGCATTTCCTCACCTGTGACAATTTCCCTACAGTTTTTATTTGAGCTGGAGACTGGCCTTGTGCCTGAGCCTGGATCTGTGGGACCTGCACCTGAGCAGCCTGCTGCTGCTGTTGCCTCAGAAGCTGGAAGTGAGCAGGGGTGATGGTTTTGCCTGACAGCTGGACTGTTGGTGTAGCTGTGAATAAAGAAAAGACAAAATGCTCAGAAGAAAACTTTTCAACATTCAGTTTAGTTCATTAATTTCACCTGAGAAGTCAAGCGGTTAAATGCTTATTTTTCTGCTCCAGCACACTTTGTGAATTTACTATATATAAGAACACATTATCATGAGCATGATGTAAAAGCAGAATAGATCATAAAATACACAGGCCTTTCTTCACAATGGTTTTTAGTCAAGACAGTCAATCATAATATTTTACTGCCAGATTGTTAATAATATTTTTAAATTACAATGCCTACAGGCCAAGCTCTCTACTGCAACACTTTATCCAGAAATACAGGAGAAAAATGTAATCTGAGCACCAACAATAAAGCAAGTTAAAAATCATAGCCCTGCTTAACTGTGTTCCAGACTTCCAATACTGTGGGGCTGTGGTGCTCCAACAACCTACAGGAATTCTGGGGCCCTTTATGCCCTACTGGAAGAAGTCCCTACACACAGGACCCTTACCTGGTGTAACCTGGGTCACCAAAGACCTTGTCTGGGTCTGCACAGGCGTTAGGTTGGTGGTGACCACGGCCGACGCCGTCACCGACGTCACGGCACGGACGCCCTGGGTGGAGGCGATGGTCACCAGCTCGGTGGACGCTGCCGGCGCCGCGGCCGCTCGGGGCTGGCTGTGAACCACCTGGGCAGTGGCGGTGCCTCCCGAAGTCTGCAAGGGAACACAGCCATTACTGCTCCGTTCCCGTGCCTCACATACGGCTATGGAACCCTCTAGAAATGGACTAGGAAATTTTATAAACAAACAGAAAAAATGCGAAAAAGGCCCAAATCTGCCTAACACATCTGTTTGGATGCATCTTAAAAATCTGCATGCGGTTAAATCTTTTTCCAACAGGCTGATTACCAAACCCTTCACTCCATTAGAGACACTTGATTTTAGTGCCTTTCAATATTTTGCTTTATCGTCCATAGTCTTAAACCATTAACATAATAATAAAGTTCATAGTTAATAAAGTACAAAACAGTTACGGGCTGAAAATGTTAATGACATAATACACTGCTTTTAGCAGCACTTGCCTATAAACCATTTTTAACAGTATTAAGCCTTTTTTTCTGATAAACCATTCCGGTGTGTTGTGATGTTTTGGTAAGAGAGACAGGTTTGATGAAGAACCCCGTGATGCACATGAAATTTGCAAGAAGCTGTATTTCTGACAACATGGAAAGCTGAAGAAGAAAACAGACATGCTGATAAAACATGCAACCCAGATCAGTCCAGGGACACAACTCGTGACAGGATCTACTCACAGTCAGTGTCCCAGGTATAACAGGTGAGGCCAGACGTTTATTGATGGGCTGGAAGGTAGCAGCAGGGACCCCAGCAACAGTGTTCACAATGACATTTCCACTCACTGTAGCTGAAAGCAAGACAGGATGAAATGTGAGATTCTGAAAATCCCAATGTCCCATCACCCCCAATGCCCAATTATAAAGACTCCTTACCAGTCTGGATGCTCGTCCCTGTCACTGCTGTTTTGATGGTGCCGGCCTAATTGGAAGACAATTAAGGTAACAATTCAGAAAAACAATAAAAGGAAACTGAGCATTGTTTACCATGCTTCTTAACACAATGCTGTATTCCAGAAGTGACAAAATAGGAAAAATGCAATGGAACACACAGAGATTTCTGCAGTTGTTCATTGACTCTACAGATCACAACAACTAATGCACGTATCAACATTCTGCCTCAGTAACAAGCAATTGCACACCAGCCAAGAGTGTGGTAAACACAGGTCACTGGACATGCCTGTTAGCAGAAGGGAGCAGTGTCTTATTCTGGCACACCACAGACAACCACTCACACAGGAACATCCCCGAGCACTTCATGCACAGCAATGCTTGTGGGTCAGAACACATCCTCTGTGTCTCTCTGCCAAAGCTGTTGTTCTCTTGCCCTTCAGCAAGCAAAGTAAAACTACCACTGCCTGCACACATTACTATGCAAACTGGATTGGCTCTAAACACAAAAGCCTCAGACCAGGCATCAGATTCATTCAAACAGACTCCAGATTAAAGGAAGATGTGAAAAATTTGCACAAATTTGCAGTAAAACCACCATGGTATTTCCTGTAGGATGCATCATTTCACTTGCCTTGCAAAGGTTAACAAATCTTTGGTTTTTAAGCTCTTTAACTGAGTAGTTCTTACAGCTACGTTCTCTCTTATTCTCTGTATTCTGCAAGTTCTCTGTATAAATACTTCTCATTGACTGTGTAAATCTATTCACTCAGAGTTCATTAAAGTCCAGAGGGAAAAAGGAAAAATCATCTTTGCATGGTGTTTTTCCACCTCAGAATGCCAAGACCTGTTGCTACAATGGTGTGAACAGTCTTAATAAATCAGGAAACCAGAAGATACCTAGCACAACCGGGGAAAGAAAACATGAAAAAGTACCTTTTATCTCACTATACTGACCTAAAATTCTCGCTTTCCAGAGAAAACACGACACAAATACAGCACACACAGAAGAACCGAAGTTACTACATCAGAGGCACTGAGCCCTCCCTTTCTTACCAATACTGCTGTGTTGGCCACAGTAGTGACTGCAGTCTGCACCACTGCCTGTGGCTGCTGAACTACCTGTGCCTGTGGCTGCGGCTGCGGCTGGGCCCTCTGCTGCTCCGCCAGCGCCTGCAAGGCAAGGGGCTCCTTCAGTCTTCAAGCACGGAACAAGCAGGATGTGGGGTTTTTTAAAGCAAATTAAAGCAACAAAGATAAGACCTCTTTAATTCCAACCACAAAACCCCTTAAATTCTAACCAGAGGCAGCCCACAAAGCTACCTTCACTCTCCAAGTCCAAGTTACACAACCTGACTCATTTCAAACTACAAGCTGCAGTCATGGTTTTATGGCTTAGAGCATAGCACTACAAGCAACTTACCATCCACAAGCAAGGACAAGTAGCTCTTTCTGAATAATATAAGAAATGAGGCTACAGAATGGTCAAGAATAAAACAAGATTTTTACATGTTTTAGTGCCTTTTGCAAAAAGATGTTCCTCAATGTTTAATGGGTCTGAGTGTGACAACAGACCCAAGGAAAGGACCCACTTTGGGCCTTGGTTATCTAAATCCCCGCACGTGAACCATGTGCAGCTGCTGATAACACCTATTGTACTGCCAAACTTCTCCCAGGAGGCAGTTTTGCTCATACCTCATCTTTTGCCTAATTTTTGAATTAGTGCAGTCGTTTGTGCAGCAGAGATGGGACCATACCTTCTTCTCTTTGGCAATGCGCTCTGCTCGGAGGGACGCAACTTGAATTGGAGGGAGGGGCTTATCATAGTTGATTCCACTAGAAACAATAATAAGACATAACACGCAATATTGAAAAATAACTGAAACCTAAAAAAAGGCGGGGGGGAAAGTTCACTTTTATGCAGTTTATATATCCTTCAAGATGGGGAATGCTCACCTTTCTGCAAGCACCGATGCATGCTTTGGATTCTTCTGGAAAGGATTCATGCCAAGTCTGAAATTGAGCAAAACTGTATTACTGGAGACAGAAAAACCTTAAAACCAACATTTAATTTCACATCTTTTAGCATATAACACTGCAGTTTTGGTGAAATTTTCATGATATTCCCATTAGTACTGGAGCCTCCATATACAGACAGACATGTAAGAAAGACTCAGAGTAAATATTTAATAAATACAGAAAAACTGCAGGAAGATACATAGAAAAGAATGTGCTACTAAACAGCAGACATCAAACTGATTACAATTCAGGCAAATGGATATAAAGTATATTAAAAAAACCCCAACTGAGTGCTGTTCTGCTCTTAATGACAAAGAGTAAATTCCTGCAGTGAGACCCAAACACATAAAGCATGGAGGTGTTTCCAATAACAGAACACACAGAGAGAGATCAAGAACAGAGAAGCAGAGTACAGAATAACTCTGGGTTTTGAGATCCATGCAGAACACAGTTTCCAGGAGATCCGTGGTGACAGGGAGATCAAATGATTCTAGGTAAACTTACAGAGGTTTGATAGGTGGACTTCTTTTCCCTGCAATCATTTTCATCATCTCAAAATGATTAGTATAAAGCTGTGTGTGGGTTGCACCCTCATCTTGAGCATAGATCTGATTGGTACGAAGTGGACGACTGTTTTTAGTCTAAAAAAAGAAAACAAACCAACTTTCAATTGCAAACATACCCAACAAGGCATTTTGTCTATGTTTAAACACAAGGCGCGCTCGTAGATTATTTAAGAACATACTCCAACATATCTATCACAGACTGGTTCCTGCCTCGTGTCACTGATAAGTTACTGTCACACAAAACTCTATGGGAAATATATAAAGAAAGAGCAAAATAAGGAGCAGTTCTCACGGTCACACTGGCATCAGCACTTGGGGACGTACAAAATGGCAAACTCTAATTTGAAAAAGAATCTTTGCTTTAGTTTAGATTTTGCAAGTTTAATTCAGTACCCAAACCAAGAGCCCATTAGTTTACAGTTATGCAGAGCGCACACGTAAGGTAATAAAACAAAACCATCACTGCACTGCTCTCCCAACAAAGCTAGGTTAACATTCACACACCATGCCACTCTAACGTTTGGCTTCTCCTAAGCAGAAACTGCCAGTCAGGGACAAACCTCCTGAGCAGTCAGAGAATGGGACTACAGCCAGAAGGTCTGGATTCTCCACCCAACTCTGTCACTAAATTGCTGTGTGGTTTGGAAGAAGGCATTCACAGTCATGGAATTTGTTTTTGTAGCGGCCTATCATCCTCATTTACTAAAAGGTGTTTCAGGCATCAAATTCACTATGTATTTGTAATCCACTTAGACTCTAGCATGAAGTTCATTCTTACAGATCTTAAGTACCATCAGGATAAGATACATGGTGGTTGTTTGGTGGAAAAATGCCAACTACAGTTTAAGTGAAATCACAAACTTATGCATGATCTAAAATTTATCTATCAAATCCAAAAGCTGAAGTCTGGTGTCAATCCACTGTATCAACAGAGAAAGGAAAAACAAATTTGGAATTTTAATTGATGTTTCAGAACTCAAGTAACACTCAACATGGATCTCATATGAATTATCTGCCCACCTCCATTGCTGCTAAATACCACAGTGTCTAGATTTGATTTTGAAAGAATACCAATGCACACCTTATAAATACTTTTTGTCTTCTTTTTAGGATTAGCTTCGTACATTAGCTGTAAAATAAGAAGGAAAGTTAGATGATCTTTTGTGGAAGATTTTGTTCAGGTGCTTTTTCTTTTCAAAGAAATCACATAAAATAAGTGGAAATCCTGATGAGAATAATTTAAAAAGTCTTTTAAAAGTTATTTATTTACACTGTTGAAACGTTTAACAAAAAACGAGTGTTTATGGAGATAAGGAAAAAAAACTCTACAACTTAAGGTAAAAATAAAGACGCATCATTCTACGTGAACTCACCTTTCCTTCCTCCCTTGGGATTATGACATTCTCATATCTGTTGCGGCACTGCTTGGGCGAGCGATAGACTCTGCTGCAGGAGTTAACAACGTCACTGACCAGGTCCCAGTTGGGAGTGTGTGCTGGCGACACAACAGCAAGGTTTAAAGGAAGCTCCAGCAGCTGCTTCACTGCCTGCAACAGAGAAAGGTACAAAAGCTTCAGGTGACAAATGGTTGCCATCTTCCAAACCTTCCCTCACCTGCATGTGCCCACACACCACTACTACAGTGGGACAGCTCAGGGCTAAGGCTCTGTGTTCACCTACAGTCACAGAGAATAAACGAGCATAAGGTGCCGTTATGCAGATTGATCTGCAGGGAAACACTTGGAGATTGGTAGGAGAGGGACAGAGAGCTGCTATTCAAATGCTGCTCTCCTCTCAAAGGTGGGAAGAATCTTAGCTGCCTTATCCAACGTCGAGCCAGCACAACTAATCTGAATAACAGTAAATGGTTTCTAAAACAACAATAGCACTTGATCATACATTTTGTAGTTTAGCCTTCAATTTCTCCTTAGAGGAGCATAAATGACAGGCAATCTGTTCCGAGTTATGTTAACAAAATGCCATTAAGAATTAGAAATAACCTTGAAGAGATAAAGTGCAGGAATAAACACATAATGACAGCAGAAGCTGCAGGTATCATCTGACCTGCAGAAGTGCCCAGTCTTCGCTGATCAACCACTCTGGATTATCCTGTCCAGCCTCAGTAGCTGGTTTGACAAGAGTTGGCAGAGGCTTTGCAAACTGTGTCTGTTGTTTCAACAAGATGTTCTTCTTTTGTTCTTTGCCCTCTCGGCGCATTTTCAACATGCCTGGAGTTGCTCGATCAAAGAGTGAACGAGGTGGGATAACTGTCTCCCCATGACGTTGCTTCTTCTTTCTACCTGCTGCTAAGACAAAAAATAAAGCATTATTGGTGGACAGATACTATCATTCTTTGATTCCTCAGCTGCAAAATGCTCCTACATGTACAGAGCAGTCCCCACAGCCTCTGGAAAGCACAGTCAGGAACTACCTAGAGCCTGTGATAAAGTAAGACCAGTCCTGTCCTAACTCACAAAACTGAATGTCTGTTTTCTAAAATTGTTCTTTTGAGAACACTTTTATGTCTAAAAAGAAGATGCACCATAAGAAGTGGGCTTTCCAGTGATTCCACTGCTTCAAGGCCATGGCGAGACAAAAATTTTCATCTCTTCAAACCTGCCAATTTGATCTTCACTGGACCAGACATGGAGAAGGTATGAAAAAAACTCGATATTTTAAACTATCAGCAATAAATCTCAGAACAGTTTTGAGGAAGCACTCACCAGACGGATCTGTTTTGTGTCGTTTACGCTCCTTCCTGACGTACACTGGAGGCAGTTTAGACTCTGGAATAGGGGTGGTATCGTACATCAGGCACATAACAGAATCTATGTAGATATCATTGTCATCCTGAGGTGGAGTAGGAGGAGTCCAGAGCTGCACAGAACAAAATTATTAATTACTGCAATGTTCACTCTTCACTGATCTTTATGTTTCATAAAATAAAAAGCCTGTTTAGGCTGCCTGGTGCTACTTTTACTTACTGGCATAATTTCAGTTTGTCCATCTGGACCTTCATAGACGTATTCCTACACAGCAAAAAGAGAACACAATTCAAATGATCCAACTGAAGTCTGAAGGGAAAAGGTATTCTCAGAGTAACTGTTAAGAAATACACTATTAAGAAAAACAAGCAATTACTTTGTTGTACGCATCCTCCCGAGTGTAGGTTAGAAGTTCCTCTTCATCCTCCCAAAGCATCTTTTGCTCTCTTTCCTTTAATTCCTTCATATGCTGGACTTCCCAGGCTTTCTTTGCAGTTTTCAGTTCCATCTAGATGAAAGTCAGACTCCTTAGAAACTTTATACAGTAACAGACACTGGATTAGAAATCAGCAATTTGTAATTCTATGGATAAACACCTTGAACTTTGTCATTTTCAGGCACAGGAATCTTACAGCAATTTCTTAACAGATGCTTTCACAATCATTTAGAAGATATTTCTTGGCCTTTGTTGAGGGTTTTTAAACATCAATATAAAGCAATCAAAGAAAATCAGTTAAACAGTGAAGACAACCAGAATACAGACTCACTGAAATTAATGAAATATTTTCCCCCGGTATCAATGGAGTACAACAAATATTTGCTGAGCCAGGCTGAAAGCAATTCCCATTTTATAAAAAGAAATTAAGAACTGACACCTGCTTAAACCAGAGAATCCCAAAATAATGAGCTCTCTGTAAGATATCATGCTGTTCATAAGGTATAGCAAGAAAAGATCAGAGAAGTGCCTACAATATATTCCACATCACTGGAGAAACTTCCATTTCATATTGAAAATATAATAAATGTTGTTCTGTGACAGAATAACATGGAAAAGAAAGATTTGTTTTACCTCACTCAACCGTGGCTCATTGTCATCAACTGAACCGTGGAAGAGCTCCAGATAATTCAAAGCATATTTCTCAATTGGAGTCAGCTGAGGGAAGTATCAAAGTGAAAAAATGTTACTTTGAGGATAATAAAACAAGCACTATATGGAGTATCAAAGCTCTCCTTAAAACTCATTTTAACATCTTACATCCGTGGGAGATTTCCCATTTAATGGGAGAGACAACAAAGTTGCTTTAAGGTCAAACTGCAAAGAAATGGAAACATTTGAACTAAACATTACTTTTTAGCCACATATTCAAGGGAAGTCATGGTACCTGATCCACAACAGCAACTAACTCCTGCAGCTGTGAGGGCTCTTCGTTGTATTTTGTCTCACAGAGCTCTGTGATTAAAGGTTCAATGCTTGATTCAGATCTTATTTCTTGAATGTGATCATTTGACTCCTCATCCTCTCGTTCAATGCTGTTGAGGGCCTTTCAGAAAGATACATTTTAAAAATAATTAAGAATTTAAAAATACGGAAAGAAACTCCATAAGGAGTTCTCTGAAATGCAACACAAATTTCTGGACTAAGTCTCTGCTGCAGCAAGAGAAACAGACCCAGAAAGTATAACACTCAGCTTTGGGCTTTTGGAAGTTTTGTAACAAATGACAAAAGAGCATAAAACTATCAGAAGAAGAGACAGAAGTTACCCAAATAAAACAAGATTATTCAGCTGTTTAATACTAATGTTGCACAGCTGTATTTTCAATGTATGTGTTAATCATTACCTCTATGAATGGTCTTGCAACCTTAGGTGAAATATTTTCTGCTGGAGACGGCTCTTGAGAAAGCACTACAAATTCTTCTGCTTTCACTCTAAATCCAGAATCCTCCATAGGAGAATGAACCTCAAACAATTCTTGAATTGTTTGCTTGGTAAATAGAAGGAAAAAACAGAAATACATTCAGTTATTGGGAGCATTCTGGTTTTTTTTCTATATCGGGAGTGCCAGCTGGGATGGTCTGGTTTCACCAGTGCACTCACTGGCTCATGGATCTTCAGAGCAGCAATTGACAGCCTATCTCTCTAAATACCCAAACTTCTTATTTCACATTTTTAAAGCTGTTGAGACCTTCATCCTTACAAGCTCTGCAAAATTTTGCAGCAGGGTGAAGAAACCACAATGTATTAAGTCATGGGTGATATCTGTGCATCACTATGCAAATAACAGAACAAAACAGATGGATGGTATTTTAGAGAACGTGGCCCCAACACTGGGAGTTCAAGCAATCATGAAATCCAATATATTTCCTTATTAATTCTAGCCCAGACAGACCTCCACTAAACTGCTATTAAACACTCCAACACAGATGCTTGAATTTATCAAACATTGAGACACGGGTGTTTCAATGCATTCTGAATATTAACTCACCTGTGTTAAAAAGGCCATTGAATAGTCATTTCCCTGAGCAGCTACTTCTCTGATCAAGTCCTTTGTGCCATTTTTCAAAAGTTTCTCTTCTACAGAATTACCACTGACAAGCCTGGAAAAAAAAGGCGAAAAAACCATAGAAATCTGATAAGTCATTTCCGAAACAGCTTCCAGAAACAAAAAGATGAATTGTCTTTAGAGAGTAACACTAAACTCTTAAAATGTGATAATTTGTTGGAGTTTTTTTAGTTATGGTGCAGGCCCAGGAAAAAAAACACTAGCACCTCTACTTTAGAGCTTTCTTTTAATAATTTATGTAATTTTTAAAAAATCAACAATATAAAGGAAAAGTTATAAAATTCCATGTAGACTAACAGACAAAACCCAGGCAGGTATGATTCATTCATTACATTTGGCATTAAACCCCCCTCACTTTTTCATAGGCTACCCTGGCATCGTTTTTATTGAAGGGAGGTGGTTTTCAGCACTGTTTCCACTTTATTCCAGGTCATACAGGGCAGCACTATCTGAAATAACCTTACATTAAAACATGTTACAGAGCAGACATTGACTGTCACCATCACCTGTATATATGGATATCTTTACATCTCCCAATTCTGTCACACCATTCCTGAGCTTTTGCATCCATCACTGGGTTCAGATCATTGTCATAGAACACAACAGTGTCTGCCTCGACAAGATTGACTCCAGTGGAACGGCTGTGAGAGGAAAGGATGGCACAGAAAATGCGCTTGTCTCTGTTGAAAATTTTCATCAGCTCCTACATAAACAGAATAAAAGCAAGGACTAAATAAACCATACACCAAAATAAAGTGCCAAACCAAATTCACTACAGCCTAATAAAAAAAACAGATAAAAACAAGCCAAGGGTTTCAAACTGTGTTCAGAACAAGGCAATTTTCCTTTCCCTGCTGTAGTGTATAAAAGCCTGGGCAGCACATATTGCTGGACCAGTGGGCAGCTGGTAGGGCACACCTACCTGCCGTTGTTCCTGGTTGGCATACTCATCAATCCTGACAAATGTGAGGAAATGGAAATTCAGGAACAACTCCAGTATGTCCAGCATCAGAATCATCTGTGACAAAATCAGCACACGGCGCCCTTCGGATTTCAACTTCTGAAGCAAAACAGCGAGAGCTTCTAATTTTCCTATAATTCAAACAGAAAAACCAATAATGAGTTTTATATAGAAATTCCCTTCATGTGACACAGGAAATTACTCAAATATTGTCAGCAAATGTCCTTTACCTGAGTCATACTGCACCAGCCGGAGGTCAGGGAACTGCAGCAAGTGAGGAGTTGTCAGCTGCTGCAACTGATGCAAGTGTGAAGCTGCCTTCTGCCTCAGGCTGTGCTTAAGGAGTTTCAGTCTGTGACTGTATGAAGGGGGAGGATTTGCTACATACAAACATGGGGGAGCAGCAACTGCAGCTGGCAACACGAAGAGAGCCCTGTGAAAAGCATCAAAATCAGGAATTCCGATTTAAAAGCAACACATAAATTGATTATCAATAATCATAGGCACAGCAATAAAAGTCAGTCTTGGCTAAACTAGCTTCTGCCTGTGTCTCTGGATCTTAACTCCTGTTAGTTGGGTCCAAGAGGTACCTACTTAAGTAAATCCAAAGCATAAAAATGTAAGCCTAAGTATGGTCAGCTGAACTTGGGCTTGAAATTAGGAAAGAGACACTGAAAACACTTATTATAAAGATCCCAAGGAAACAGAGGTGACGTAGTTTTACTTTCATGCTGCACATCGTTTACTGCTAAATAAACCAGTCTAAATCAAATAAGCTCATCAAGAGAAATTTAAACCTTTTTGAAAGGTGTTTTAGAAATAACCAGATGTTAGGCAGAGTCACGCATTACCTGTTAACCAGATCCTTTAGGGATTCCTGTTGCTGAACCAAAGCCAGGATCATTTCCCGCAAGGGGCTGCTTGGGCCTCCGGAGGCACTTGAGGAAAGGCAGCAGTTGACAAAGCCAGCCCACCTCCAGCTGCTGCCCTCACCGGCAGGCAGCGGGGAGGCCTTTCTGTGCCCAGCCAGAGAGCAAACGCTCAGCACGTCCCGGCCGTACATCGGGGCCCGCCCGCAGCGGCGCTCGTTGCCAGAGAAGATCCTGTCCAGGCGCTCCTTCAAGAGCCGGTTCTTCTCCTCATATGTCTCCTTTGCCAAGAAAAGGTGAATAAAAACCACATTTGCTGCTCATCACAATAAATGAGGGATTTGAGGTTCTTTAGAATGAAACTATCAGGATCAGAGTATAGATCTTAGAGCAGAACTACTACTTAGACCAACTACTAAAGGTATACATTTCAGACAAAATCTGAAGACTACAGCTGAATTCAATTCAGATTAAAGAGTCAATTCTACCTTAGTTTAGTATCTTCTTGCTTTTTAAAAGTACATTTTCATAGCTTTTGATACATTCTTGATGTTTCCCTATGCTTTGTAAGTTGCTTGAGTATCTTCTAAAAACTTGTTAAGAAATCCATAAAAATTTGCCCAATTGCCATTGTGTTTAAAATACAAAAAAGAATCTATGATTTCTTTATTTATCCACTACTACATAATTAAAATACATTACAGTTACAAGAACCTGTCTATCACAGCACAAGAAAGCTCTCAGCTGCTTTTATACATCAGAACTTATTTTATCTATGGATTACAAATGAAAATGCATCGGCTCTGTCAACCTGAAACATGGACAGAAATTGGGATATTTACTTACTCTGTAATCATCAAAGTTTTTAATTGATTCCAGCTTTGCAAATTATACCTTCCAACTATTACATGGACTTACAATTGATTCTGGAAAGTTGTGTTTCCTCAAGAAAATAAAAATTAAGTACCTGTGACTGTCCATGCAAAGGTGCTGGTTTTAACACTGCTCCCATGTCACCAGACGGCAAGTTAGTAACTGCAGCTCTACCTGGAATACAAACTGAGGATAAACCTTGTGTTTATATATTTATTCTTCTAAAAATTGCTCTCATTTATTGGTTTCAATAAGTAGACATTTCATAGCTGTAACACATGATTGCTGCAGACAAATTTTCAGTCTAAATGTCCACTGGGTATTGCAAATTTGTACTTTGTTATACATCAGATCTCTGACAGACATTTACTCTAACTGTTCTCACAAAAATCCAAGATAGATCAATGGAATTTTACTTTGCTTTGTACAAAGCAACGTGTTGTGCTGCATTTGTACTTTATTCAAAATAAACTGTGCATGTATGGTGCAATACATGTTAACATTTAGAAAATGTTAATATGAGCACAGTAGAAAATAGACAATGTTCTAATTCAGGAAAATATTGTTTTAACTTATCTTAAGCAAATGATCTAAGATTTTTCAGAAAACACATAAATTCAATTGTGTATCTACAAATTGGTGAAATCCTATGATGGAATCTCAGTAGCATTCTTGTGAATTCAACTGTTAGCAGATGTTTTCCCAGTTAGCTACACTGTAAGAACATCACACCATTTTGAAGGAATGGTTTATATCCCAAGAAAATTACAGCAGATGGCCATTTTCAGGGAATGAACTCCTAGTGTTATATTTATCTTCACTTAATAATCTGCTGTTTTGTTGTAAATGCATTAATTTCTCTATTATTTTTGATCAACATCTTGGTTGTGTTTTTAAGCAAGGAACTGACCACATTTAGAGCAAGGCACCAAATACCTAAGCAACATTCACAGAGAGAAACAGAAAACTGTAGCTCGATCAGCTGGAGAAGTGAAAGAAATCAGATAAAAGCAAAAACAACGTGGGAAAATGGAGATAATTACTGGACATTCTCTGCCAGTATAAAAAATAATCACCCTTGATTTTTCCTTGCAAAAATTAACAAAGTATTTCAAATTTACCTCTTCCCACAAAAATTTGACCAAAGGCGAAACTGGCAAAAAAAAAAATCTGTAACTAAGTAACATGCTCTCCCAAGTTCGTACTAAAAATTTTCTTAAAACTCCAGCACACATCAAGTCCAAACTGGAAGATTTTGCCTCATAGTTTACCCACTTCTGAACTCATCTTACAGAATTATGATCTGCAACAATTTGGACTTATATATGAATGTGATTTTAGCAATTGAATATTTAGACAGAGACATTTCCTCAGGCTGGAAAACGCACCTTGCTGTGTGACTGCAGTGGAAGTTGGGACGCCTGCCTGGTGCTGGTTTCCTAAAGCATTCAGGGCGTTCTGCACAGTTCCTGCTTGGGAAACCGTCTGCATGACCACGGGGCCCTGAGGCCTCAGGTACTGCTGCCCGGGGGCTGACACAATCTGAAGGACACTTCCTGCAGTGGAGGATTTTAAAACACATTAGGGTGGAGACAGTGGAAAAGAATTAGTGTTCTCTAGCAGAATTGCAATGATCAGCATTGCAAGCTGATCATTACTGCTTCAAACTATGTTAAATTTTGCATTCCTTACACCAATCTGCTACTTGAATACCCAAGTATTCATAGCTGAAGAGGACGTTCATGCCATAGGGGTACCATTCTAATCTAGGTATTTATACAGAATTTGGACAAAATCCAGTCAAACAAAAGGTCTTCACTTAACATTCCCACTATTTATTTTGTTGGCCACAGAGAATCAACATACGCAGGTTCTCTTAAATTTGGCAATACACACCACCAGGAAGAGAGATTTGAGAACAAATATACTGTAGGTAGAGCATTCAGCTCAGGGCAATAGTTAAGTCAAAACTCAGAAGCAGGCCAGTCTTGAAGTATTATTTACACAATTTCAAAACAAACCAAAAACGTTCACAGTTTTGTCTATTTCAGCTTAGCAGGGAGTTTCTATCAAATAATGCCTCACCTTACTTTAGCTGCACGGCATGGGTGTGAAAACAAATCAAACAATAACATTTTTGAAATACAGTACAGAAAAAGAAAGTAATCATGTCTTTCATTTGAAAGGCATTTATCTTTCAAACCAGAGCTACCTTGGCACCCCTGTCTCAAACAGAAAATAGGAAGAGCATTGCAGTATAACCACTGGGGATGGAACAACCTCCACAACATACAGCAACAAGGAACATGGTGCCCATATCAAAACATGAGCATTCTGAATAATGGAAAACTGCCTGTGTTGAAATAAGTACCTTGTAACTGCAGGGGCTGCCCTGCAGTGAGCTGGCGGAGTTGACTGTGTGATAAAGTGAACTTGTTCCCTTGGAACTGCAGAGTCACTGGGGTCTCTGGCTGAGCAATCCTGCCTTGTGCTCCTGCTATAGAAGCCAGCTGGGCTATTTTTACTACCTCACCACCTGTTAAGGAGGGAAACAGGCATTAAAAAAACCGAAGTGGTAAGCAAGTTTTTCAATATTCACAATTCTACACTGTGGTTAGTAAACTGGTGCTGAAGCGCCTTCCATGCATAATTATACTTAGTGCATCAAAAGTGTCATATAAAAGTTAAGCAGGTATTGCTTTCTATATTTGTTGGACAAACTGGAAAGAAGCTGATTGTTTCAAAGGGTAAGAACATCAACATTTTAGAAATTACCACTTTGATTAGCAAAAAAGTTAAGAGCTACCTGAAAACTCATGTGACACTTTGTAACAGAACAAGTATAGACATTAAAGTGATTTTTCACTGCCTTTTCAACAGCATGAAGGAAGGTTCAAGGAAGAAATTAAAATATTCATATGTGTGGCACAGTAAATATACATCTGAAATTTGCTGATGAAACATGATTTATATCAAGCAATCTGCATTTAGACAAACCAAAAAGCTTTGAAGTGGCAAGGACCAAGCTTTTTGTGATTTAAATGCAGAAAGGTTAGAGGCATTTCAGCATTAAGTTTTACGATATTGAAAAAATATTGGTGTGAAAATTCAGCTTTTGTAAAGGCAGTGCATTACCCCAGAGATAAAATTAATACATCAGTGCTCAGTACTCTCTACACATGCTAATAGGCAGTGCACATACAACCTTAAAGCAAAGCCTCATCACTTTTCTCTGCCTAACAGTGGCGACGCTCTTCTCCGCCAGAGAGGCCTTTAGCAGATGGATTAGTGTTTAACATGAAAGGAATAATTAGGAGAGAGCTAAAACATTTGGTCTGAAGGAAGTCTTGCCAGCAGAAGAGACATGCAGAAATAGGAGATTAAGTTGACACCGCTAATGTATGTCCACAGCAATTCTATTGTTTCTTATCCAATTTTCGATTTTCCTTGGTCATAAGCAACGTACTGAGCAAGGCTAATCAGAAGAGTGAAAAAAAAACAACGATTCTGTACACATTTTAGGGTGCCTAGTAACTTAACCTCATTGTAGTACAAAGGTGGGAGAAACCTTGAAAGGGGAGGCCACTTACTAGGCAACCGTGCCTGGGCCTGAGAGGTCAGTACGAGCCTCTGAGGCAGCACACTCTGTTGGATGGTGTGCGGGGGGGGCTGTGGCTGTGGCTGGGGCTGGCCCGGCTGCGGGGCCGGCGCAGAGGTCTGGCCCCGCGGTTTCACAGCGTTGGCTGCGCTAGTTGCTGTGGTGAACGTCACTGCGGGCTGGTGTCTTGGAGCACTGGTGGAAGCCTGAGTTGTCTGAAACTGTGCTGCTGCAGCTGCAATCAATAAGGGTTGTTTGTGCAAGCTGTTAGAGGTTTTAACTCCGCTCTTTTAAACAACCTGCATTAAAAAGAAACCTTCCAACAGGATAATCAAACGGCTACAAGAACGGCTTTGTCCTTACAGACTGGGATTTCTAGCCACACCTCTTACTCCATCCTATTTTTACAACATTATCTACTTGGAAAGCATTGTTTAAAGGCTAAATAAATACACAGAAGCACTGTACATTCCCATCTTTGACAGAACATTACACATCTTCGGGGTGTAAATACCAACTGTGGCATATTTACTCCATATGCTAAAAGGTTACACAAAGCTTAGTTTTGCATTACACTGGCAGATCATACTGTAGAAACTAGTGGGGAATTTTACTGGCAATTAGTCTGTTGGTATTTTTAAGCCATTAGTATTCTAGACCATTAAGCTAGAGGGAAGAGGAATTCTATTAACAGACTAACTTGTATCTGTCTGTGCAGAGGTGCAGGTGAGCAAGGTGGCACTGACTCCCTTACCTTGATTTGAAGACACCGTAGCTATGGGGGATCTGCCTCGCACTTGTCCCTGCTGAGTCACCGTCGCCGTGGTCACCGTGCGCTGCACTTGAGTGCTTGGGAAAACTACAGTCCTGCCCTCGGGCTTCTGACCATACTGAACAGGCTGGAACAACCTGACAAGAACAGGGAAAGTCAAAGGCTATCGGAAGATCATCGTTTGGCCTTCAGAAACAAACTCTGTCACCCGAGGAACATATAAACTGATCATGCCAGATGCTAATCTCCTTCTTGCAGATGGCTGAAGCTGGCAAGACTCAGCACTTCACAAACTTCCTGAGTAAACATTGTAGAAAGTGATTTTGCTAAACCCAAGAAAGCAAGCTTTCACTGCCAGACACTCAGTTTAATGCAGGATGGTTCAGAATTACAGCAAACACCTTCAAGAGGCTAGGTCAGTATCTGGAAAAAGATATCTGAAAAAAAGGGCTCCCATATAATCTCCAGAGAGACATCAATATGCTGCAGGTCATCAGGCAGCTCTCTTGACTTAGAAAAAACAGCTCCACATTACTTCAAGAACACTACTTCACTAGGAGAGAAATACTTTGAAAAAATTTTCTGCTATAAAACTTTGTATGTCTCTTACATAACAGTGAGACCACAGCTGACACTGTAGGCCCAACTAAGTCTTGAATTATCCTCATGCTAATTTTGCAAAACAACACTCAATTGCCATAAACAAGACCCAAGAACAAAGCTCATCTGCTGGTGAAGTAAGGACTATGGGAAATCCATCAACAAACTTCAAATGGAATTGCATGCCTCAAAAAACAAAATTCTTATTTTCAGAGGTAAACAAGAAAGCAAGAGAATAATTAAATGAAAAGGTAAGCCTGAGCTCTTGTGTGAATTACGTTAGCAGAGATGCAGAGAAAACTCAGTAAAGATTGCAACAGAACCACGTTTTGCTGCTGTAATTCCAGCTTAGAAGGAGTGCGGGTGCACATACCTGCTTGGTTTGAGCTTCACTGGGTTGGGCCTCGCCGGCGGTGGAGGGGAGCTGTAGATTTCTTCAATCAACTTTCTGGTAACCTTTTGTTTTGGCAACATTTGTGCTTCATAATGAGTCATTTTGTCTTCCATTCCAATGAGATCAAAAAGAGACAGGTCCGATTCCTAGGGATTTCAGAAAATTAAGTTTGTTTTATGTGATGACCCAAACAGTTAAGTCCTCTTTATGTCCAATGTTGAATTAAATTTCTACATATTTACTTTATAACTTGAAATAAATGGTGTAAGTTTAAGAAATAAACTATTAATTATTAGCCAAAAATGTCCAGAAAACTTGGAAATAAATCTTAAACTGACATTCCTTGTTAAGCATTAGAAGAAAAAGAACTGACATCATTAGCCACTTATGGAAATCAAAGCAAGGCACATTTAACATTTCCTCATATATTACAGTTTCCAAAGAATTAAATAGAACTCTTCGAAGGTTAACTATCAAACTTAAATGCCAAACTCTAATTTAGGAGTAGAAAAATATGAAGGATGGAAATAAAATCAAACAAAAAACTTCAGCTGCTCCATTCCTCATACTTCTTTTAATTGTATTTTTTTTATCATCTCAAGGAGTGGGATCACTTGTTTAACAACAGAAATAATGGTACTTCAAATGGATTGACAGAAGGGTACTAATTTAGTCGCTGTAACAGAATGTTTACTCTTATGTGAAAAAGAGTAAATCTTGCTTTCCTTCAGTTGCTGAAAGCAAAAAGAAAATTGCAGAATGCCATAAATAAGCACAGCACTACCCAGAGTGACTTCAGTGTTGGAAAATTCCTGCAAATATGAGCATGATGAAAGCAAAGCTAATTTCTCTTCGACCAAGTAGTTCATGAAAAATTACTGTTCACAAACCACTTGAAAAGTTCAAACCACTATGACAAAAAGAGAGATGCGGCAAGAACACACTTGGTAGGCACAGTTATGGAAGAGTGAATTCCTTCTATTTATAAACTTCAGGTAGACTTATGACATATAAGAAAACAATAATAAGTACTGAAATTCTGCCAGGGCACTAAGAGGGGGAAAAAACCTTAACTTTTCTACTGACCTTCCAAATATCCCTTTCCAGGGCTCGCAGCACCAGAGAGGCTGTTCTGTACTCCAGTGTTTCTGATACGTAGGAGGAGCTTGAAAGCCGGGGGTTTATCAGATCAGGGTGGTTACAAATCCGCTGCAGCTGCATCAGGACGTGCAGGACACTGATGAAGTGTCCACTTTTGAGGGCTTCCTGGGTTCTAACAAATAAATTATACAGAAAGGCATTGATTTATGTCCAGCTTCTATGGAGATGTCCCTAAATCAGCAAGGTAAGAATGAGCAATGCAGTATGCTATGCAAAAGTCTTAAAACAAGCTTCCATTTCATCGAGGTCTTCTGCAGTATTTTAAGCAGCACTGTAACAAAAGTAAATTTGGAAAAGTGAAACTTCAAGACTCAGTGCTGCCTTACAATCAAGAACAGCCTATCCAGCTCCCTATCCTCTCCCTCCTTTGTGTTTGTTCCACCCCTGCACCTGTCAATTACCACTGGCACGGGGGTGGTGAGGAGACACTCTGGGTTTTAAAAAGGAAGAACTACTCATTAGAGACAAATGTTAAAACAATGCAGCAGCAGACCTGACCATCATAACTTGATTCTTAGATTCCAGAGGTAAATGCATGTTTTTCACAAGGCCATAGCATCACCTGCTGCAATTCTAGTCTATAATGCAATCACATTCTATTCATGGGTCATAAAGGAAAATTTCAGAGAAACACTAAAACACTTCCCACCATGACAATCAGCTATTTACTTGCTTAAGCACTAAAGGTGACAGCATTTTACATTTACTGTTTTAAGCCCTTACCCTGGTTGTAATATGACATCCTCATACATGGCTTTTTGTCGACTAGACAGACGGCACTTGAGCACATGTTCATATTTCTTTGTGAGCTGCTTTTCAACATCTCTCTTTGATCTCCGCAAAATAAACGGTTGAATCATCTGAAACGTTTCAGAATTGAGAGGAAAAGAATTCTCACTTCAAAGAGTTTACAACAGGAAGCTAAACTTATTCACACCTAACAGATTTGATGTGATAAACTGCATATGCTATATATAATCATACTGCTATGCACACACTTGTATAGACATTAATTTGTTCTTTAATTTCTGTGTGTCAGGCTTCAAAATCTGAGCCCTGTATTATTTTTAAAAGAAATCTTCACACTCTTCTGGTAGCAGAACCCCCTGCTTTCAGCAGGATTTTCCATCTAAACTGATCAAAGAGTTAATAAAGGACACAAATTCTGATCTGAACCACATATTTTTATTCCCCCCTCTCCTCAACAGCATTACTACTGCAGTAGGACACATGAGAAAAAATGACAACATACTCTGTGCAACCTGATGACCAGTTTATGGCAATAATCCTGGTTCTCCTCATTAGGTGCTTTTACTGGAAAATCCAGGTAAGGTCTGGAGATTCCCGGAATCAAAAAATGTACCATGGTCCACAGCTCCATCAAGGTGTTATGCAAAGGAGTGTCTATCAGAAGCAAGCGATGCTGGCTGTGAACAAAGGAAGATTTTTAATTGACTGATTACTATGCCTTTATGTTTGTCAGATACACAGAAAAATCATGTAGATATAATTAAATTAAACCTAGGATAAAGTGTCTTTTCAATCTTGATTACACTACCAAACTAGCTTCTTCATTGCAGAGTATCAGAACATCAGGGGATCTGTTTGGGAGCACAGAATAACAGCAAAGAAGAATTACTGTGTTATGATAGTGGAAACAAAAAGAACTCAAGCATTTCTCTGAATCCTGAATGTTTCAAATAAAGTTATCTCTCTATAGGTGCATGTGGCTCAGGAATTTGGGCAGGCCAAGTCAAAAGGGGGTTTTTTTAATCAGTTTTCTGTTAAGAAGAGAACTGTGTGACATGAAAAGAAAAAAATCCACTGCCAGCAGGAAATCAATTCTCTGCTCCGTACCTGCGAAGACTGAAAAGTGCCTCCCAGTGCTTCTCAGTCATATTCTTTATTTGTTGCATCTCATCTACTATTAAGTATTTCCATCGCATTTTCATAAAAGCTGTGTGGCCTTTGAACAGCTGCTTGTAGGAAGTGATACACACATTGAAGCTGTTGGGTTCCGTCCATTCCTGTGGAAAAGGAAAGAAAGGATGAGACAGAAAAGTTAAGGCAGACCCCTCAGACATCTTACAACCAGCTACTTCTTCATTAAAAAAGACACTATGACCCAAAACATTCTAAAAGAAAGTCTTGGTCTTTGAATTACTGTCAGCTCAGAAAGCAGGTGAAGTATTGCAAGTATTGCTCAATGCCAAAGGGTTCAAAAAATGCCTCTGAAAATCTGGATCCATTAGGTGTGAATCTCTTTGAAAAACAACTTGAAGTGTGTTAAAACTCCTCATATCACATCACCATGGAAGGAACATGTAGATAAATACAGGCTAAAGGTCTTAGGCAACAGTGTAAGAGTTGCAAAATACAGCACCTGTCTTTTTGCCCTAAGTTCTCTTTGGCTCCCAAAGTAGAGAAGTATTTTCAACCCCGGGCACCAGCGCTTCAATTCCAGCTCCCATTTCAGTATGTTACAGCTCCGGACAACAACAAGGTGAGGGC
>WEIT01017018.1:148129-166802 GCA_013389985.1 Dryoscopus gambensis | reverse complement strand
CGTGCATTGCACTAAATTAACCAATAAAAATAGGATCCAATAACAACAGAGGTATTCTAATGACTAATCTGCTCCTGGTCATTAAACAATTTGTAAGGCTTTTCTACTCTAGTAAGAATTTACAAATATTCAGAAGAATCTCTAGAGGGTAACAGATTGATCAGACACTATGTTTGACTAGATGGCACNAGGAAAGAAAGGATGAGACAGAAAAGTTAAGGCAGACCTCTCAGACATCTTACAACCAGCTACTTCTTCATTAAAAAAGACAATATGACCCAAAACATTCTAAAAGAAAGTCTTGGTCTTTGAATTACTGTCAGCTCAGAAAGCAGGTGAAGTATTGCAAGTATTGCTCAATGCCAAAGGGTTCAAAAAATGCCTCTGAAAATCTGGATCCATTAGGTGTGAATCTCTTTGAAAAACAACTTGAAGTGTGTTAAAACTCCTCATATCACATCACCATGGAAGGAACATGTAGATAAATACAGGCTAAAGGTCTTAGGCAACAGTGTAAGAGTTGCAAAATACAGCACCTGTCTTTTTGCCCTAAGTTCTCTTTGGCTCCCAAAGTAGAGAAGTATTTTCAACCCCGGGCACCAGCGCTTCAATTCCAGCTCCCATTTCAGTATGTTACAGCTCCGGACAACAACAAGGTGAGGGCCCCAGTTCCCTACAGAAGGGGAAACACAGCAGTTAACACTGGAAAGAGACTCCTTACAATGCATGTGCCTTATAGCCTTNCGTGCATTGCACTAAATTAACCAATAAAAATAGGATCCACTAACAACAGAGGTATTCTAATGACTAATCTGCTCCTGGTCATTAAACAATTTGTAAGGCTTTTCTACTCTAGTAAGAATTTACAAATATTCAGAAGAATCTCTAGAGGGTAACAGATTGATCAGACACTATGTTTGACTAGATGGCACACCTATGTCTCAAAGTATCAGAAATTTATTCTGACATAATCTTACTCCTATCATTAACTAAAGCCTGATATGGTTCAGTAGGGAAAAAAAAGCGACCCTAGGCTACAATTCATGAAAATAATGCTGGCCCACTACCTGTCTAAAACTTTTAGCCAAATGAACTTACCTTCATTACAAGCCAAATGGGCAAAAAAGGCAATAATTTGCACTGTTTTTCCAAGACCAGCCTCATCTGCCAGGATGCCATTGAGATTCTTTCTGTATAGCTTTGCCAGCCAATCCAGCCCAATCTTCTGATATTCTCTGAGAGACCCATACAACAGTGATGGAGTGTTGTATTTCACCTGTAATGTGAATAATTTGGTATTTTTTCCTGAATTAAATTCACAGAACAAGGTATAAAGCATAAACATTCTACAGGTAGCTTGAAAAAAAATGCAATTTCTTGCTAAAAGCTACAAAATAATGAAGAAAAAAGCATTTTTTATGTAAACATCAGCACACAGAGTAGCAGAAAATATGGATTCTTACTGCTGTTGTTATCCTGGAGCTCCCTTTAGGTAACAACATCTCTGCTGCAGCAGCCACTTCTGCTATGTCTCGCATGTGCTTCTTGGGAGGACTCGATCTGTCCATGCCCTTGTACTGGTCAATGCTGAGAAGGGAGTCTATGAGGACAACTTCTTTCTGGGGACTTTCCCTATCAGACATATGATCTTCCATTTCTAGGAGAGAGAGAGAGAAATTACAGTGGCATTTAAAATAAACTTCAGTAGCAGTTACACAAAGGAACTGAGATAACCAGGATTCAGACATGGCTCTAAAGGAGGCAGCTAACTTTTAAAAGGAGTTCTATGATTTTCAGGCTAGTTCAGGTAAAATGCAAATAGCCTAAGCTGAGGTTCATGCACATGTTCTGGACATTCATACTTAGCTAGGCTAACATGACCATCACCTTTTCACAGCTTCTAGGGAGGTCCTATTATACTAGGTAAAACCTGTCTTCAGGTAGCAGACCTATCACCATGTTAGTACAGAACAGAGGTGTAATTATAGCTACCTATGAAGTGTCCTGTTTAATTCAGTGTAGAGAGGCTCTTCTAAGGCTCAGTATTGTTCTTGAAAATCTCACATATCTTCACTTTAAGACAGGCAAACACTGCCCTCTTTTCACCAACTGAGAAATTTTAAATGTGATTCACTCAATATGTTTTCCCCTAGAACAAAATGTCTTTTCACAGAGTCCTGAAGAGCCAAGCAACTTATTTCATCTTGTAAATCAGCACAACTTCTTCTAAACAAAGAGTAATTTACCTTCCTCACTGCTCTCCTCTTCACTGTCAGGCTTCGGCTGAGGCCAGTGAAAATTTTCTGCAAAGGCACCTTCGTACATCTTTACCAGATCTTCCAGAGGCAATTCAGCTGAAGGTCATTAAAGGATGTAAGTTTAAAAATACCAAAACTTGAAACAATAGATACTATTAATTTTAATCTCATTACATTCTTCACAATTGCATAAAGCCAGTTCTCTAATCAGAAGTTAACTTCAGAGGTAATTTTTAAGTGAATGATGGCAGTACTTACTTAATAACCTCGATTACAGAGAACATTTGGCATTACACCAAGCAGTTTGCTCTCACACCTTCCTTTTCACTGTATTACAAACACACCCTACAACCTTCAGTAAACCTCCAGTTGGGAAGGTACAGGCATCAAATCCAGCTGAGTGGTTTTCAAAGACTTCAAAAGTTTCAAAACTGAGTTGTACCTCAGCCCCTCTAACCAGTAACTCCAGGATCCCCTGTCTGAGGTGTTAAAGTAGAAATGTACATGCTGGCCGTGGCCAATAATCAGCAAACATTCTCATTAGGAACTTGGCTGACTGGCCAAGGGCTATAATCCCTCCAACTGGCCAGTTCGCTGCAGCCACTAAGCTGCCAAACAGACCAAACAAACAGATTTGGAAACCGCATGTTAATTGCCAGGCAGGCTCAGCCTAGTGGGCAGCCTGCCTCTAAAAATCTGCTTTTACCAGGGTAAGTGACACAGCTCTATGGGGTACTTTGCACACATCAAGCTCAGCACAGCAATTACATGGCTAATGAGAGAGAGTTGCTAGCCAGAGCACTGTCCCTAAAAGCCCCTTATCTTCAAATATTTATACCCCCCACTTCAAGATCAGCACTTAAGGGCCCTTTTGGCCCTATCAAGTCAGTCACAAAACCCTTCTGAGATACTCAAGAAAGTTGATGATAAAATGTCCCTGTTCTATCTGATACAACCCTGGTTTTATGTGGTTTATCATGCACTGCTAGAACTCGGGTTCAGAGTCTTGGTGTAAGGTTTTAATGCAGTGCTTCACTAGAGGACTACTTTTTCTCAAGCCACCTTCTGTGATAAGTAGGACTGCTTTATGAAGTACAGATGTCCACCATCATCCCATAAACTGCTGCAGCTTCCCAAACAGAAAAAACTAAATACAGACTACACAGGACTGAACATCCGAATAGACTCAATTTCACACCTCCAATCCTCTTTACAAATACAACAACTGCTGTGTGCTTCCAGCTTTTATTTCAGGGCCCAGCCCAGAGAAGAATCAAGCCACATGCCTACCTTCTTTGGCTAGATTAGACAGTTCAGTTTGATGGTTTATGTTTCCTTCTTTAGCTTCTTGTTCTTCAATTGTTTCTTCTTCATCTTCAACTACAAGAAAAACAAATGCAAATCTTGGAATCCAAATTATATAATAATTCAGGAGGCTTGTAATTGTATACCCCTGAAGAGAACTTGAACAGAATATTCTAAGTCTGCAAGACTTAAAAAGAATTAAACACGTATGGAAAATAAGATAATCTGAAAGCAACTATATGTAGTACTTAAAAGATAAATGATAAGGAGAGAAGCACTTCTGCCTCAGAAGGCAGTTAAGTGTTGATTGACAATGTTCACCACAGGTTGTTCTGTAGCTCTAAAAAAGGGAGCTCCTTTGTTAGAAACATGACAGAGTTGTTATCACAAGAAAGGACCCAAAGCAGATGGGTATTTCAGTCTCAAATCCTCAACAGAACTTCAAGACTATTAGTAAGGCTTGATAAACGAAGGAATGAGGACAGAAAGAATTAAAATCCACCAATAATGATGGCCGTGTAATTTCAAGGAAAATGCTGGTTTCAAATTTTCACTGAAGCTCTTTTAGGGATCATTTACTATTTAATTGACTATCTAATCTCTCTAAGAAATAGATGAAGGTTGGTATTTGGTTCGTGAAAAGCACTGCCCCCATGAAGTAACAGACTGAAAACCTGTGGGTTTAATATTCAACTTATCTAGTATGCTATGGATGCAAAATTTTGAGAAGGGACTTACCTTCCTCATCAGTCAAAGATGTGCTTGCCTTTCTTTTCCTTCCAGATGATGAACCCCCCTGGCATTAAATAATTATAATATTTAAAATCATAGAAAACAAAGATAAGCAGGGAACTTTGGTTGTTTTTTTAAAGACAACAAAACATGCCTTGCAGTCCCAAAAGCACTTGCTGATAGACAGTTAACACCTATTAGCACTTCCCTGGTCATGCAAAAACAGAAACTCGGCTTCTGAATTGATGGGAGTCTGCAGTCAGCCACTTCCAGGGCTCAGGGGTCAAATCATCCAGGTCCAGCTGTGGTACAAAACTTTTACCTAGGTTGGCTCAAGGACTAAATTTTTTCACTAGTCAGTAAAACAGGGCTATGGCACAGGCCTACAATTGTCTCAGCTGTCCAGGGCACTCTGTAGAATTGTTCAGCCTGTGCCAGTTAACTCTCACAGCCAGCACTGGGGCACAGCTTGGCTGATCACACATGCTAAGGCTTGTTCCTAGCAGGAAATTCAGATGCAGGCATTCTGCTTGGTGGAGGGGGAGTATTTCAGCACACGGGCATCAGCTGTGCCACGACAGATGGCTCAGGGCCTCAGAACTATCCCTTGTCCATTTTTTTCCAATTGTGCAAACACAGCCAAGGATTCCTAGCACACATTTCATCCAAGGAAAAAGATATCCAAGTTTCACTCAGTTTGATCCATTCTGTAACATACACCTTCATCTCTCAGCAGATAAATCTCTGCTGAACACCTGAAAACACCTTTCATGCCCCACAAAGTCCACCCCTGGCTACTGCAGATGAAACTCCTGCCCAGGTCTGGCAATTAATTTGTACAGCTTTTTGGTCTTCAAACTCAGAATGAATGATTCACAGCCACTAAAGCCATGTATTGACCATAATCCACTTCCCAACCAGGAAAAAAAAATTATACTTGTGCTTGTGACTGAATATTCAGTTGTCGGTAACTACAGTGAAATCTACTTATCATCACCGTGTATTTAAAAAAAAAATTCATCTTTACCAAAACTTTTTCACATATGTAGTCACTTTTAAACTAATCTGATGGGTTTTTCAAAAAACAGAAGGACTTACCATTTCACTTTCTTTTTCCAAATAAAGGTCTTCTTTTGTATCCTTACCTGGAAAATTATTACACTTGATGTATGCATTCATCACTTAGCAATTTTACATTTCTTACATGAACTTTTAAACATATTCAAAGCAAAACACAAGAATTATTAACAAAATCTAGCACAAAACCATAAAAACCCCATAACTCATCATTCAGATCTATTCACAATCTATTATTAGCAACTCACAATTTTATTGCCAACGAGATTAACCTGCACTGAGTGAAATTATACAAAACAATAACATCAGAATTCAGACTGTATTTCTTATGAAACGGAACACCATTACCTTTCCTTGAAAATCTCTTTAAATTCAAAGCTTTTTTCCTTTTCTCTTGAAATTCAATTTGCAGTTTAATTTCAACAACCTGAAATGTAGAGCAAGTCTAATAAAGCACTTTTATTTTACAAATAAACTACTGAAGATGAAAACACCAGCACAAACTGCACAAGTCTTAGTGAGTGGGTACTTCACCTGCTCAATGTTAGACCAGAAATACTCTATTTCTCTAGCAATGGATGCTGCAATCCTCCTCAGTTTGTTCTGTTCTTCCCTTTTAGCTCGCTCTTCATTAAGTTTCTTTTCTTCATGATAACGAGCCACAGTTCTCACCATCTAAAATACCATGAAATACTGGATTAGGTTACCTCAAAATACGTATCACTGCATTTCTTAGCATTATAGTGGTTATCAGCAGCCAGATGTTGACCATAGCTTTACACACAGCACTTACCTCCAATATTTCTAATTCTTACCATGCCAGTAAAGCAACAGACATGAAACTCAAAGAAAAAAAAATAGGAAAAGTAGGAAACTCTTAATTCACTCTCTGAATACAAAAATTAGAAAAAAATCCACTGAAATTAGGAGCAAACACACAAAAGAAAACTTTTTTTCAGACAGTACATATGAAGTCACAGAAATCACACCACAAAATGTCAGAGACCAAAGCTAAAATGAGTACAAAAAGAGTGTACATACATGAGTGAAAGATCAGTCAATGGCTGTTAAGACTGACTTGATTGCAACCTTTAGCTCAGGAGGTCCCTAAAACATTGACTTCCAGAAGTCTGAAGCATAGTGCCAGGGGAAGGATCATTTCACATTTGCCCTTCCTGTTTCTCCTATTCTTAAAAACCTACCATTGGCCACAAATGGAAATCCAGATTTAAATTATATTCAAAATGCAGATGTTTATTGTACACAACAATACACTTATTTAAATACTTTGCTGTGAGTTTCCATCATTTCAGACTATACAGTAGAAAACAACATGGCAATTTAAACTAATGACCTTCAGTTGCTCTCTTCATTATCCTAAACTGGTCATAAATGTATCAAAAAAAGATGCATCATTGCCTGTATCAATAGAAAACCCTTGCTCATTGTAAATTAACAGATTTTACATATTTCATCTCACACCATACGAATTTTAATTCCACTACTGCATTCCTGCTGTGCTGCTCTCTTTCCCTATGGAAACAGTTCTCTACCATGTTCTCCCTGCTGTCTTTACTCTTATTTTTCTCTGAGGTTAAGAAAAAAGAACTAGACAGACAACCACACCCAATGGAAGTTATTTACAGAATTCTATATTTACACTTCATTGAGAGGAAATAATTCATTTGTGAGACAGGCATGATAACTCTATCTTTTATTTAAATATAACCCAGTCAACATATCGAGTGGGTCCCTAAACAAGCTATTTGATTTCCAGAGGAATGAAATTCACAAACTGTTACTTGCATCCACAATCTGTACAATAATCCAGTCTGTCTCAGATGCCATATCCAAAACTGACAACATGACTTCTTAAAGATAAAAGTTAGTGCCTCATCTTTCCATCACTTCTATCGGTAGCAAAAGATATCTCAATAGCTTTGCTACCAAACTGAGTGACATTATTGGTTTGAGCTAAAAAATGTTTTTCAAGTACCTTCTTAGCAGTTGCCATCTTCCACTTTCTCTCCTGGGCAAAATCAGTTGCCATCCATTGCATTTCTTCCAGCAAATAATCCCAGTGGGATTTTGGTCTTGGAGCCTCTTGGAGTTTAGGCAGTCGCCTGGGGGACCATAAACCTTCCTTTCTCAGTTCTGCTATCCGCTGATGGATTTGATTTTCCTTGAAAAGAAGCACAGAGAATTACAATGAAGCTAGAGAATACACCTGAAGTTGCAGAATCATAAAAATATAGTAATTGCTCCCACTTCATGAAATTAATTGACAGGAAAAGAAAATGTGTAAAAGCATGACACAGAAAGTATCTTACCAGCTTTACTTGCTCAGCCAGCTTGTCTTGAGAGTTTTCCTGTGGCAACACTGCTGCATTCTGAGCTGGACTTTGTGTTTTAGGTGCTGCTGCTGCTACTGCTAAGCCAGGAGGCTTGGATGCAATAGGAGACAGGGACTTGTTGGTTGCTGGAGAGGTCCTGTTTGTTTGCACTGGGTATGGGGAAGGCGGTGCTGTGCCTGGGATCGCTGCTGGAGCGATGGATGAGGTAGGTGGCAGTGGATTTGCTGCAAGACGCTGAGAACTCTGAGCAGGATCTGCAGATGGTCGTGTCAGAGTCACAGTCTGCCCAAGAAACACACGGGTTACCGATGAGTTGAGGATTCAATACTTAGTCAACACTACAGCAGAACATAAGGAGACCTTCATTTAATAACTAATGTACACCCGCATTTTTACAAGGAAAGGATTTAAGCATCCAGTGGAATTAAAAAATGAAGACGGCGTTCTCAGATTTTACTGGCCATGGAAACAAACACATTTCCACCCCACTAACGCTCCCATACCTGTTGCTGTATCGTAGCTTGAGGCTGCGACACTTGGTTGGGCGCCTGTCCTTGCACGTGGATTGCTGGTGGCACCTGCTGCTGGAGCGGTGCTGGCAGCGGAGCGGCCGTCAGGGGCACACTTTGGGGCTGGATCTTCACCTGGATCTGCGGCTGGGCTGGAGGTTCCACGAGCTGCGGCTGCTGCTGCGGGAGCTGCAGGGCGGCCGGGAGCGACGCCATGGGGACGCTGGCGGGCTGCAGCCGCGCCGGCAGCTGCGGCGGCGGCGTGTGCAGGCTGGCCGCGTTCTGCACCGGAGGGCCCTTGGAGGGGTCGTACTGCTGCTGGCTCTGCTTCTGCCCCGTCAGCTGCACCGTCTGCGGAGTGGGAGGCATTCCACCTGCAGGGCAAGAGGAGATACGGCACAGATGAGATTAAAATGTCCAATGCCCTCTGTTGATTTAAGGAGGAAATCAACTGCGAACAGAGCGGTTTTGTTACTTACTTTGCCACAAGACACCATCACTTGAAAATACCACATCACAATCACAAAATAAATCACCATTACAATAAAAAACAAAGTACTTCATGCACAGGACTGTAACTAAAATTTGGAGCACAGCAACTATAAAAGAGCATGTCATTATAGGTCTTCTAAATTTTGTATACTCAAAAAAAAAAGGACTGGTGAGCTAATGGAATTTAACCTAAAAAACAGCATCAAGTCTAAATACTACTTAGTTCTTAACACATTCACTCTAACACATATTCTAAAGCTTGGAATGACTAATGAATAAAAATTTGTCATGATGTTCCAATTAGGTGGTTTTCTTCTCATAAATCATTGGCTCAGTTCCAGAATTCTCAGATTGGCCATTTTGCATCAGCACCTGTGACGTATTTCCATGCCCACATGCACCTTTGGAGCCCGTCACTCAGCTCCTTAAACAAACCAGGCATTGCATACCAAGTATTAATTTACATGGAGAAGTGTGTGGTGGGACTAGGATCCTGGCAGGCCGGAAGCCCAAGTTTCTAGTCCCATCACCAACATCTCCTTGTTAAATTAATGTGCAACTGGCATGTGGTGACACAGTACCTTGTGCTGTTGGCATTAGCTGTTGAAGAGGAACTCCTGAAGCCACACCCGGGTGCTGAAAAACCATCCCATGACGGCCCACTTCAATTCGTGGTCTCTTAGACGAATCTGTGATATTCAAATTCCATTTATGGCACGGTATAATGGAATGGGTTCAATTTTACAAAGAAAACTACTACACATGACTCCAACATCAGCTCCGAAAGCTACGACTACTGTACATGTGTAGCATTTATGAAGAACATGCTCCAGGGGCAGAGTCCCTCTGACTTCAAGTTGGCCATCTCCAATCTTCTCAGCCAGAACAAGCAACCTAACAATGTCTCCATGCCTGCCAAATCCAGGCCTATCTACTGGGAGTGGAGTGCACTCTTCCCACAGCACCAGTCACAGTAGATGGTCCTAAGGATCTGGCGATTCCCAAGGTGAGGCAAAAATGTATTTCAAGAGTTACAGAACAGTGGGCTCCAATCACTGTTTGGAAAGAAAAGAGAACTGAAGTGGAATTGTGCCTGTGGAACATACCTGCTGGTGCAAGGGCCTGCTGCTGTCTCTTAAAAGCTTCAATCTCTATGGCGCTCACAGTCCCCGTCCCTGGAGTCCCTGTATGCGTTTGCTACAGGGGAAAGAAAACAAATCACAGAATTCAATCTGCAGATGGTCTAACACCAGGAGAGAATTTACAAACGGGTCTAAGGAGGCCAGCACAGAACGAGTCCTTCAGAACAGCTGTACAACAAAGGAAACAAGACTCATTCAATATCTGCTATGAAGTTTTAGTACTCCACAATGCATGGATACGTTGAGTTTAAATTTTACAGTGATGAAGTTGGTTGTATATAATGTACACCTACATTTTGTTAAGTGATAACAAACTCAGGAAAATGGGATATGTAAAAAATAAACTTGCCCAGTATTTTTTGTTACTTCTTTTTTTAATTAATGGAAATTTTCATCAGTGTAATACGTCTGTGTGAAACATCAGTAACACACAAATTCATCCTCATCCTGAAAACAGTTTAAGCTTATTGAGTCTCCACAACCCTCACTCTCAGGACAGAGCTTTGTCAGAGTTACTGTTGAAATATTCCAGGAAAAAGCTGGGAAGATGGAATAAATAACCTCAGCCAAGTTACACAAGTTCTAGTTACAGATTTCCAGATGCTGGACTTGTACCTGTTTGCACAGCTGGCAAAATGAGTCTCATGAATAAACTCAGTGAGGAGAAACAATATTGCCATGAGGCTAAGGTGACATCAGAGGTCACTAGAAATTACTATCCATTTTGTCTGAGGATAAACAGCACACAAACTATGAATTAACAAGCCTAGAAGAGCACTATTGATACTGAGATGGGCTCTGACTTAGCAAGTTGGAATTTAGTTTCAGTAAGATTACACAGTGCATTCACACTTTATTTTTAAATCACTACATTTAATATTGGCAATGATGGCAAGAACATATCCCAGAGAATCCTTTCAGCATCAAACACAGGTGACAGGCTCATGTACAGGATTACTGAAGCAAACAAATTTGTGTATATGACAATTTTCATGCTCTTTGGGCCTCAGCATACTGGCAAGTACTTATTAATGTCCATCAGTGTCTGTGCAAGTCCAATTCCTTCCAGTGAGTTTCCAAGTCATTTTTAAATTCTCCTCAATATTTGGCCATGTTGTACCAAATATTCTACTATGAAACTTAATATGAGTAAAATAAGGACAAAAAACATCTTAAGAGATTCCATCAGAAAATACAAACACAGACTTTATGTATGGCAGTCCTTGCATCCTAGGAAATTAATTAATTTAGCACTCTAGTTCTCAAAGTGTAATTTTCTGATGGTGAGAGCCTTAAACATGTTGAGGTACAGTAAGGGTTTGCAAATGTGAAAATTTTTTATGACAACATACAAAGACATTAATTTCCCATAAGAATCTTTTACTTTATTCACAGGTATTTTCTTCTCTGATTTTAACCGAAATTTTACCAATGTAAATTAAACCCATGGAGGTAAACACCAGTCTGTATTGAGATAAATCACAGCAGTGACATCCTGCATCTTCGGTGCTTCACTGCACAGTACTAATAGTCACAGCCAACATCACCTACAATGACTGGGTTTCAAATGCTCCTTTTTGAGCTGAATATATCTCATGCCCCTCAGACTCAATCAATAGCTATGAATTAATAACTCTTAATCTCTTTGCTGCTCTGAGGGCATTTGTGGCCACTTCAGCCATACAGCTACACCCTTAAGATGTAAATTTTGGTTTTAAGAATCTCTGACTCATATTCACAGTTCACTGCCATTTCACACTCAATAGGGATTAAATTTTCAAATATTTGTCTTCTCATGAGGCAGACATGCAGCATATTTCAGGTCCAACAGCCAGTGTCTGGCAGAGCATCACAGACTTGGGCATTTACAGAAATTTCAAAATAAACCACAGGAACTGATTTTGTAAATGCTACTGAATTGACTAACAAATTCAGTTTATGCCCCATTTGCATCAGATACTTTTGGGACATCAGTTTAAGAAAGTACATTCTTCAAACTCCACATTAAATGCCATTTGTTTCACCTGCACTCTCCCCCTGGATGACTGCATACTCACAGTTTCAGGCTGTATCTCTGCTTTAGGATTTCTGACTGACATTTTCTTAAGAATATGCCTCCCAGCTCTCTGCATTATCACCACATAATTTAGGCCAGACTCTTCAGAGAGCAGACATGTTACATCTTTATAAATTGCAGTCACATACCACTAATATTAGACTAAAACTGTCCCAACTTTAATTAAAATAATGTAGCTCTCCCGAGGTCATGATTATGCAGCACGCACACAATAATCACTCTGAGTGCTGCACTTAGGCACTGGGATTTGAATGGTGATGCTGATTGGGACACATTATTTCTCCATAAACAGTTGCAAAGAGCAAGACTGATGGAAAGAAATGCCACTTTCTGTTAGCAGCTTGTGCTAAAAGGTCAGTGTGACATAGAGAGTTTTGTACGTTTTCAGCATGAATCAGTTTCTCTGAAACTGGTCTGTAATGGTACAATACCTTCAAAAGTACCATCACTGCTGCAGCTACAGCTTCATGACAACCCTAATCACTACAATAAGTAACCTGATATAATATTAGGTATTTTAAACAGCTTAAATGAAGCCTGACTACCTAAGGAGACTTCCAAGAAATGTCAATAGTGGCCGTAAGGAAGAGCCCTCAGTGCAATGCCCTTCACCACACAACTCCTTTGCACAATATCACAGGGAACATCCCATTTATCACACGCAGGAATACAACACGGCTGGTATTTCATTTAACTTCCCATTTCCAAAGCCTAGATGAAAGCAGCACCGACTGTACAGCTGCTGTGGTACAGCAGAGTAATTCACCCTGGAACACCTGCTAAGCATATCATTGAGCTGAAAGGTAAGTATTTTAGTTGCAGGTGGAATTAGGGTATATTACTTCCGAGGGTATGTATGTGGTGGTGTCAGAGTTGAAGGCAGCTGCATAAAACCACACTGAACTGAAAAGTTGCATCATCACTGATACACAAAATTTTTAACTGATTATCACATTTATTTCTTGGCTTTCTTCAGCATTCCTCATGAAAAAAAGAAAAAAATTGTTAAAAAGGACTTTTATAATAAAAATAAGCACTTTTGTTTCTTCTTCCCAACATTTACGGCAGAGCTAATGGAAAGCAGTTAATTATTTAAAACAAATTGTGTCAGAGGATTAGTATTGTTGTTTAACACATTTCAGGGAAGGCAAATCCAAAACCTTCTGTAGCCACATTCAAAACCTTTAATACATAAGGGGAAAAAAAAAAAGAAAAGAATTTTAGAAGAAATCCACAATTACAATGCCACAGACAAAGAATCCATATTATCACTACGCAGAATGCACAAATGAACCAAATGCATTAGGGATACAAAAGACAAACAAACCAAAGTGAAAACATTCAAGCTGAAAGTTAATGCAATAAGCCAGCAACCTGGAGACAAAGCTTTAACTTCCTCAAGGCTTCAGTTATATTGATGCATTTGAAGACTGCAAAGGTTTTTCGGTTTTGTTTAGATGATAAGGGATGGGCTCTTGGGAAAATTCTAATTCATCTAAGAAATATCAAATCTGAATGAAGAAAAAAAATCTGGGATGAAACTACATTTTAGAACCATTGAAAAGTACCTGAAATGGTTGCTGCTGGGATGAAAAAGCAGCAGAAACATTTGGAGGAAGCTGGGTTGCTATAGCGACAGGAGTACCAGTCTGCCCATCCTTTCCTGTCACAACCTTTACCTGAGAGAAATATTTTGGGAAAAAAAAAAAGAAGGGAGAATCATTTTCTTTTTAAAAGTTTTTCTTTTTTTTAACTGTCCAACACACTCCTTTGGTACTGATGGCACCTCACTGAAGAGGGGATAATAACTAAACCACCATCAGTGCAGCTCGTTTTGAGCACAGCCCATTTTTAGAGTTCTGCCTTACTTTTTATAGCAGAACAGAGCACAGCCTTGACTGTTTATTGTGACTTCTCGTCACTGGAAATGTTTTCTTAAATCCAGTTAACATAGAAGTGTGTTTTAAATTTAATGATTGCTGCTGCTAACGGACAACAAATTAGCATGACAGACAGTTTGAACGTAAGAGAGCTTCAACATTTATTTAAGCAATGAGCACAGCCACCATTCACTCTCCCCTCGGATTCCCAAAGAGATCAACCTTCCAGGCAAGAGATGAAGCGCGTTGCTTTAGCAGAAAGTGATAAAGAGGGGGAGGGGGAAATAAAACAGAAGACGACAAAAAAATACAAAGAAAGAACATACTTAAAAGATGTCTTAATCTTTCGGAAGGACTCATCACTTGAAAACACATTAAGACTTTTGCTGTTGCACTGTGCAAAATTCTCCAGCAGTCACAGGGACAAGCAGCTTCCAGAAACAAAAGAGGATCCACCACGAGAAGGCAGCGAAGTACAGCAAATTCTCAACCCGAACCACTGAGGGGTAGAGCCTCAACTCATTTAAAGTGTAGCAGCACCACTGACTGCAATGAACCTGTACAATTTACACCCACTAAAGATCCCTCAAAGTGTGCAGATGGTAGTTAAAAATACCTGGTTATTTCAGCTGACAAACACGCAACCCAACAAGAACACCTAAACAATTTGACAAAACACAAACCAGGTGAAACAAAAATACTGAATATCCATTGTCAATAAATTACAGTAAGAGGCTAGCTTTTATGTCACTATATAAAGAAACAATTCTTTCAAAATTGTCAATATCTGTCACAAGCAGAAATATATTTTTCCTAATTAAGAAGTTCAGACAACAAAGCAATAAATAAATTAAATTGCAGCCATTATTCCATTAAAACTTCCCACCAATTCCAACTGAAGGTATGATTGCTAAGGATTCATACCTAAGAGTCATCAAATTTCACTGAAGGCACTCATTTCCCAAAGGTATTCAAAGCAACACGAGGTTCTTTACATAATACTGGTTCTTCTACAAACTGGCAACTACACACCCACAGATATTTTCACAACTTTTAGAAGATATTTATGAGTGCCAAGTGGTGCAGGGGCTTAAGTTCTACGTACCCTGCTGCAACCACTTGCCATGCTGGCTTGTGGGCAGGCTCTGCACCAGACCAGTGCTCCAGCACCCACGGATGGTGCAAAATGTGCAGGAAAAGCTGCACAGCACCTGTTTGTGGCAAGCTTCTTTCAGGTTCTTTGCCATTAATAAGCAGTGAATTCAAGCTATTAGTAATTTAAACCTTTGCAGAAGTAACAAAGAGAACTTGTCAATGTTCACTCTGTAAGTGTTGGTTGTTAATCCTTTAGACAGCAACTCACACACAGAGCTCCAGGGCAGCCTAAATAACCTAAAGCATGACTGTGGACCCTTACGTGTGTTCTCTCTCACTAATTAGATTAATTCACATCTTTTGTTGGCTGCAGTAACACTGAACTTCAGTAAAATCTATAGTTAGAAGTCAAATGAGTCAGGCTAACCTCTTGCAATGCTTTTGCTCATTTTTTTTTGCTTTGTCCAAGTCTAGTTAAGTGAAATTCAAACTATGATTCCTAGTCATAACCATTCTGAGAGCCTAAAACCATTTCCACACTAAGACCATCTTTATTTGTGTGCAACTAACTAGGACAGTGAAAGCTCCTTTCACCTCTCTATTCTTTTATTTTAAATCCGTAAGTCTAACACAGCACACTCAAACTGATCCATCAAATCACACTATCCAGCAGAACTTCATTCTCTCAGGCCAACTATTTTATGAAAAACTGCCACACTTCATTTTAACACTCCACAAGCCCAGTGCTACAACTTCATCTATGATTTTATTCCAAAAAAGTTTCTTACCTCATCATTGATGACCTCAGATTGTTCTTCCTCTTCTTCCTCCTCCAGATCCAAGTCATTTTGCCTCAGGTATGCTTGCAGAGGAACACAATGTTTCTTCTTAAAAGCTAAAAAGTCCATCATATTCCCTTGAAGATGTTGCAGGAAAAACAGTTCAATCAAACATTCCTTAAAAGTTTCCTTAAGAATTTCCATCTGCTTGTGGTGATGATCCAAACACAGTTTTCTCATTTGAGCAGTTTCTTGGTTGGCAGGAGGAATCTCCTCCAACTTTTTGGGTTGTTTTTTCACCGCTGTGTTAGCCGTAGGAGTGAGAGGAAGACTCGACAGCCCCTGTGGCACAGTGGCCCTTGAAGGACTTGTGGGAGGAGGCGGTGATGTCATTCCAAACGCACTCGGTCCTCCAACTCCTGCTATCAATCCACCAGAAGTCCTGTCAAATCCAATGGGTCTACTCAGCTGCTGCCCTTGAAGCACTTGCTGCTGCTGTTGCATAAGTTGCCCCTGGATAATATTGCTGATTTGGGGTGGCAAGCTGGTCGTTGTGATGTGGCCCGGGCTAGTCAAAGATTGCATATTTGCCCCGCTGGCCACGGGGCTCTGAGGCCCGAGGTGGTGGATGGTGCCCCCAGACTGCGAGTGAGGCTGCGAAAGCCGGCGCTCCCTCACCGTGGCCGGCGCCCCAGACGATGGAAGCTGCACTTGTGCGGCAGCTCCTTGAGCAATCTGCGCAATTCCCGGTCCCTCCTGGTACACAAAGTGTCCGCCGTTGGAAGGACTCAGGCTGATCTGTCTCACGAGCACGCTTGCATCCACAAATCCTCTGGTCGGGCTCTGGCTGCACATGCCCAGGCCAGGGCCGGGAGTGCCCGCCCGGACGCTGGGCAGCGTCTGCACCGGCACCGGGTTCGGCTGCGTGGGGCTCTGGGACTGCACCTGCTGAGGCAGCGGAGAGGTGACCTGGATGTACGAGGGGGATCCATGCTCAAAGCGCCTCTGCTGGGGGCTGAACTGAAAGCTCGGAGACGTCGGGTTCGGAAGCGGCAGCGGGGTGAGCGTTATCTGCTGGTTGCCCGAGGCCACCGGGCCCACGTTCTGCAGGGTGATGTTCACATTCTGCCCGGCCACCGGGCTCCGGCTCATGATAAACTGCTGGATTTGGTAACTGGGGGACTGCGGCGCTGAGGGACTTGCAGAAGGCGCAAAAGAGGCTGCGGGGGACTGGGGTAAATTTGCCTGTTGCTCTTCTCCCTCGCTCCCTGTGAAGGACCTGGACCTCTGGAGCTGGCGCTGGGCATTCTGGGGACCATTGCCATGGTGCATTCTCACTGATCTAAGGTTTTACAGTATACTCTAAAGAAATACACAAAAACAGAAATTCAGGGAAGGTAAAAACTCTTCTGCAGCTGAAACTATTTAGTTACAACTAGAAAGATTACCTTATTGTAAGAACTCTGTTATCCTGGTTTTGCAGGAATGTTTCAAATGATCCAAAACCCTCAGCACAACAAAAGCTCACTTAAATCCCTCATAAATTTCTCTAGCTAATAATGCTATTGAATAGTTTTATAAATGCTACACTCCCCTTAGCTAGGTAGAATGACTTCAAATAATAAAAAAATCCAAACAGGACTTTTTCCCTTGCTGTGGAACTTCAAGAAACGACAGTCTCCAGTATCAGACATCTACTCTTTTTTTGTACTCATTATTCCCAACATTTCAGTGCTTTTCGCTCTTAGTACAAAATTCTTGTAAACATAATTGCTTAAAACATATTGTTTCAACATTAACTAAAAATATGAAAATGGACAGACTATTCAACTTTATTGTTCTAGCTACTGAAGGCCAAATCATCTAATTATACGTAAAACTACTGTACTTGATGCTTAACTTTGCCTTCTCTTTCCTTCAGAACACATAAAGAGACGAAAATTAAATAGATCTGCATTTTATTTAAAATGCCATTTATTGAGTCAAGCTACCCAGCAATCCAAAAACGTTCTGGTTTTGTGTTTCAGTCCCAGACAAACAAATATTCCAATGACATGCACTGACAGGTAGATTCACGCAGAAGTAGCAAGAGAAAACGAAACCTGGTGGGGTTTTGCTCCTTTCAAAATCTCTCTCCTATTTCGAAAGCAACACTTTCAATTTTTAGCATTTCAGGCCAAACATACACAAACATGCTTCCACTGCATTGTGTTCCTAACTCCAAGTTGGTCGCAAGTGGCAACAGGCAGCAGGACACCGGCACGGCGCTACTGGGAAGCTCGGGATGCAGCGGGATGCAGCGCGTGCTGCCGGCTCTCCCGCTCCTCCGCTCCCGTGTCCTGCGCTGTCTGCAGCAATGTACACAAACCCTGGGGATGGAGATTTCCCCTTCCTTGCCCCGGCAAAGAGGCGGCTGTCCGGGAAGGGGGCGCAAAGCAGCGCTGTCACACACATGCCAGCAGCGACAGGGGGCCGAAAGCTCGGCACCTCCCGTGCCGGGGGTACCGGCGAGCGCAGCCGGCACAGCGGCTCCTCGGGCCGGGTTCCGCCTCTCCTGCTCTGGGGCGCATCCCGCCGGCTCTCCCTGCCCCGCACCGGGGCTCATCCCGGCGGGTCTCGTCTCTCCCACGCCCCGGCGCTCAAACCTAAGCGAGCTCCCTGAGCAGAGCGGGAACGGGGAAAACTGCACTCCTTACAGGCCCCTTGTCCAAAAGATTTGACAATACTGCAATTCTTCGAGGTAGTGTGGCTATTTCACAGCGCCGATAACAAATAATTAAGATTCGAACGATACCACCAGCAACAAGGTCTTATTATTTTAATTACTCGCACCTCACTAACACTTATGGCCCCAGTGAAAACACTTAATTAATTGCAGGCCGATAAGGGAGGTCCCGAGGCAGGGCTCGCCTTTTGTGCGCGAGCAGCGCGGTGGGCCCGCCCGGGCCGGGGGCGAACACCGGCCCCGCCGCC